>JAWZYV010008541.1:212500-510040 GCA_038373885.1 Cheiracanthium punctorium
TTAATTGCGTCCGTGTCTTCAGAGGAGACAACGCTGGTCCCCCTATTAGGTGCCTTCATAATAGGGAGACCAGTTATTCCTGTTTTGGTAGTGGTCAAAGCCTATAAACGGCAAGTGCTCGCCGTTAAAGAAAAAGAATTAAGTACTTTAAGTGTTTATTTATTAAAAAAATATATTTAAAACGATATCTAAACATCACGGACTGGTGGTGGAGAGAGGGAAAATTGCGCATTGATAGTACACTCTTGCATAGGCGAAGTGTCGAAAAAAAGAAATATTAATGAAGAGAACGTCTTGTTGGCGAAAACACTCACTTGGCATCAAAAACAAGCGCCCAATACAGAGCCACAATAAATTTAGTCCGATGATATTAAAGCAAGCAGCCAGCGATTGGATAATTTTGGAAGCAGGTGCATGGCCCGAAAAATAATTAAAATAAAACAAGCCAAAATAATAAATATCACTACCGAATGAAAACTGATTTTACATACGGTAAAGAGAATACTAATTTTGAAAGTTAAAGCAAGGAATTAAGTGAAAAAAAAAGAAATTAAAAGTTAAAATGCTTAATTTTGAACATAATAAGTAAGAAAGAAAGGACTGAAAAATTAATTTGAATATTGAGTACGTGATTTGCATCCAAACATTTAAAAACAAACAAACTAATTTTTATAAAGTTTAGAGTCCTAGAGATTTCTCGTTAAAATTTAAGATATTACTAGGAAATCTTTTCTCCTTTCCTCTATTTTAAATAATGCAATACTAATCTTCTGTGAAATATGCTTGGAAAACTTTTATACGGAAACCAGTGAAATCGTAATATTCTAATGCATTTCTTGAGTTTAATAAGCACAGAACACACAAAGGGCACATTACTTGCCTGTCCATTTGAAGAATAAAGAACTTATTGGCGGTTAAATCCTCACGTATAAAAGGAAAAATTTGCATAAATCTTAAGTGACTTTCGCGGGGATTTAATGGGTACTGCAGATGGGATATCCATGCACGAATCTAATTTAACTTTTAGTTTGCTAACACTCAAATCTTATCGTTTTATTAAGATGTAGTAATTGGCAGGACTTGCTAGATCCCCTCCCCCCCCCCGGGGAATAACTGGAACTTTGATCTTTGTTTGAACTCCCTCTCTCGCCGTTGTTGTTGTAAATAAGTATTTGTCGTTTTACTCACTATCTCAGTTTCTATTTTCTACATTTACACAGAAATCAATCCTCTGATCACATGCATATACAGTATATCCCCAAAACATGGTAACAGGCAGGCGCGTAGTCAGGGAAAATTTTCGGGGGGGGGGATATGAACTTATATGTGTATAAATAGACGGAATTTCATCACTAATCCAAAAATTTCGGGGGGGGGATATATCCCGATATCCCCCCCCCTGGCTACGCCCCTGGTAACAGGTTTTCATTATTTATCCGTTAGAGATAAGTGGGCAGTGTTCAAAATAGTAGGTGGTAGTGTTCAAAATAAGGTAGAAAAAAAGGACTATATTAAAAAAATAATTTTCAAACTTGCATATAACCTTAACTTTTTTTTCAATTTGTAAAAATGTACTCCATGCATTGATGCGGTGATGCACAAAATTTGAGAATTATATCCTAAAAAGTGCCAGAGACATGACGATAAATATATGCTGACGTACACCACTTTCCAATGGCTCTCGAAGAAAAAAACATGCACATCAAATTATAGCATTTCAGAGGTCTTACACAATTTTCGAAAGAAAACAATGGTCTAAAAATTCACAAATTTAAAGAAACATAAATCAATAATACTTCTGCTATTATTGATATAATATAGCCCCCTAAACAACTTTGTTTAAACATATATGAGCTTTTTTATGACGAAATGCTGAAATTTCGTTCAGCACCCCATTAATGTATTGGAGCACATTTTACTAGCTGGAAATTTTTTGTACGGGAGCCGTATAAAAAGTTATATTTTATATTTATTTAGATTCAATCTGAAATAATTTAATCGATTCCACAAAATTCTGACTTTTTTATTACGTAACGTTGTAATTTATAGGTCTGGGATCAATATTTACGGAATAAAAACCTATGTCTGTTTTTAGGACAACCTGTAAATAATATAACAGTATTATCAATACCATAATGACTAGAATATCATACCATGTGTTAGATTTTTAAAATTTCTCTGGCTTGTGATTACTTAGCTTACATTTTCCCATTGTCTTTAACGTTTTTAGTCAGTAAGTATACATGTAAAAACAGTCAATTTTTTTTAAAAAATAAAAATCTAAACACAGCCATTTACGCTTTACGCGATATGAAATTGGCTAAATAACAGTTCTGAATCACTACTTTTACTACTGTTTTAGATTTCCGAGCAGAAATAATAAAACTAAGGAATGTTCTTTAACGTTATCAGACCTGATAAAAGAATTTCGCTTTGAATTGAACAATTTGATAGTAGACATTAAATCTGTATTTTATAAAATTCAATAAAATCGCCTGATTATATTAAATTTTCGAGAAAAATTGGCTTTTCTTTATGTACACAAGTTTGGACAGCCAACCTGTACAACTATTTTTGTGTCCTAAATTGTGGATCTTGTATAGGTTAGCAAATTACTTTTTAATGACTATGTCATCTTATCTCTCACCCCCTTTATTGAAAATTGTCCGAAAAATGTGTCCAAAAAATGTGACACAAAACTATGCGACATAATTTTACATGTATTTAAATACTATTAGTTCACAACAGCTTTAATATATTGTTACAATATTTCGTAAGCTGTGTAGAATATGCATCACATGTATTTTTTACATATATTTAAATACTATTGGTTCACAACAGCTTTAATCTATTCTTACAATATTTCGTAAGCTGTAGCATATGCATCCCATGTACTTCTCTATAAATAGGCCACAATCATAAAAATTTCAACATAGGATTACCAGGCGAAATACACGAAAGATGAGAGATAAAATGACATAGTCAATTAATATCGTTTTAATAGGGCAATAAGGAAACTAAAAAATTAGGGGGTTCAGGGGGGTCTCCCCCTGACGAGGCTCGAAAAGCCGTGTTATCTTTCTAGAACAGTATATGACACTTTCCACTTATTTTCAATCTGAAGTATTTGTAGTACTCTCTGTACCAAAACGCTTCGCTTATAATTTAAAAAATCCAACACAATTCTAAATTAGTATTATTCAACGAGATGAAATTTCACTGTCGAGATAAAGCAAATAAATCACTCCTGCGCAAACATTTTGTTTGTATTCTTGAACTGAAACGCACTCCAAACTTTGTTACGTTCGTAAAAACTTTTCTTCGCAAAATTTTCCCCAAAAAGCCATTAACCAATTATTCTTCGCACGTTTTAAAATTAATATTGCTTTATGCAACTAAACTTCACTCGCCGCTGCCTGCAGCCTAGAAGCACTTCCGTTTCTTGTGTTCGCCAGTTCTTCATTAAATTACTTGCAGTTAGATATTTCACACTCATGAGTTGATTACGATTCTGGGAAATAATGTTGCCCGAGTTAAAATGAACGTATTTTCAAAAACTGCGTTACGTGCGGATTACATGGAAACACGTCAATTATTAATTTTTAGAGAAATGTGTTAAACATTTTGATTTTTTTTTTCCTCCCCTCCCCTTGCAATGGATACGCAGAATTTCAATCTGAAGTATTTTCATCTTCAGAATTTTTCAGTTTGATTTAAAATTCATGAAGAGTCGAGAATTCTTTTCGCTTCACTTCCATTTGCGGAAACACGCCCCGGAGAATATTTAATTCTCCGTTTCACTTTAAGAAAAGTTAACACGGGGATTAATGTTGACAAAAATTAATTTGCTGAAGACTTTCTGGAGAGAGAAAAAAAAATAATTTTGAGTTGGAAATGTGAGTAGAGGTAAACTTGTTGAGATGTATGAAACGAGTTAGCAAACGAAATAATTTGATTTTATGCAGTTAATGTAAGTGCACTAAAGATAAAGCAACAAAAATTGAAAGGAGTGCGACTGGAAATAATTTTTGCTACAGCTATATTTATGCCATTTTAACATAAGATTATGTCCCTTCTTAACGTTTTGCATAGTAAAAAAAAAAAAGCTGATTACTACGAAATCTCTAGGAATCAAAGCTTCCATGTGTTTTCTCAGCATTATTACCACGGAGATATATTATAGGAGTGGACACTCTCCATAGCTGCTATACTTGATTTTTGGTACCCCAAATAAGTTTCAATCATGTAAACATTGAAAATCTAGCGACGTGCAGCGATCCTAGCGGTAAAAGAATAAAGCATTTCCCGTGCAGACTGATCACTAATTTTAAATGTTTTTTTTTAAATTTTCTAACCTAGCATGTTAACGAGATTATGAACGCGAGAACTAAATTTTAATTATTTTTTTTCGCTTTTCTTACCTGGTTGCCTTAGTAACAAATGAGTAAAAACGAAAAAAGATGTTCTATCTTAAGATTATTAAAATAGAGTTTTTTGTTAACGAGTGCGTATATCGCGGCTGAAAAAGAGGTTTTCGTCTGCCGTGGTATATATTTACATTAAAAAATGGCTTAGAATTCATTACTGAGTTCTTTATGTAACATGAATTTAATATTTTAATGAATTTTTAACGGCGATTTAAAGCTGTGTTAAAATTTGTCGCAGCATGAAATAAATGTAAATACTGCTTGTTTGAATGTGATCGTCATAAACACGTTAAATATTGCATTCACACAAACTACATTCTTCTTTTACTAATATTTCTTAAAATACAGGTTTTGGGCAAAATAATAAAGACATTACCTATATAATATCACTTCGCTTCGAAACTGCTGCCTATATTAATTACGAAATGGTATTATAAGACAATTATGTAATTAAAGCACATGTGAAGCCAGTAATTATTATAGATATATCGTGCATAAGTCTATGTACTTAGTTGTTTGAAGTTCTGCTAATTCGACGATCTTCATTTACTTCACCTCGATTGAAATATAAACAACACGAGATGCGCAGAAGCAGAACCCAGCAGAATGCGCAGTTACCCAGTGTGCGTAGCGCCATCTGTTTGCAACAACGGCATTATCGAACTTTTTAAGAGAAGTGTCCCCTCCTATAAATTTACCTTCGTGATTATTACTAAAGAAAGTCAAGTATAGTTAATTACATTTCAATTGAATACTTGACTTCCTTTAGTAATAATACTAAGAAAATTGATAGAATCCTTGATTTTTAGAGATTTCTTAGTAATCGGCCGATTCTTTTTTATAGTGTTATGAAAAGATTTCTTTCTTTCACTTCTTTTTCAACGTGGTTGTAAGCTACGCGGTTGCTCCAAAATAGGGATGGACGCGAGACGACTTTTTTGCGAGACGAGACAGAGATTTACAGCTTTTTTGCGAGACGAGACACACATTTTTAACACTACGATATAGGGATTTTTGCGAGACGAGACAAAGCTTTTAGGCTATTTTGCGAGACGCGAGACTCCTATTTTTCGTCTCGCGTCCATCCCTACTCCAAAATATGCTTACTGAGAATTCCGACCGCATACAAACACGTGATAGGTATGGAAATTCAGGAAATATTTAAAAAGATGTCTAGCAAGGTCAATAAAAGCATTGTGCCTTGCAAAAGGTGGAGTAGAAGATTTTCTTTTTTTTTAATTTGCACATTATTGCCAATATGAAAAAACAAACTATCCAAAATGGTCAACCCCGGGAGAATTTCTTACTAAAGTACGCAGATTTTTGATCACTTATTCCTGTAGGCCAGTGGTTCCCAACCGGGGGGTCGCGACCCCCTAGTGGGTCGCCATACCTTTTTTTCGGGGTCGCCGCAGACCGCTTTTGTAGGAAATTAATAGTAAACTATTTTCACGTTTCTTTCCATGAGACACCATTTCTCCCTTTTTCTTTGGAGAGAAAAAATCCTCATTCTCGTCTGGGCTTTTATCAAAGCTACAAAAACTGACGTCGGTGAATCTAGGAGTGTTAACTAATGCTTGAGAACCCATGCATTAAGACAGATGAATCGGAAATAGGAATTGTAATTAATTTAAAGGAGGTAATTAGTAGCCCCCTTGAATCTGAAATTCAAAGATATTTCCCAGAGTTCGTGTGAACAAGAGGTTGCACTCGTGCGAAATCCATTTCACGCATCTTTAGATGTCGCCGATCTTCCTGATGAAGTGCAGGGTGAATTTTTGAATTTGCAAAATGACTCCTCCGCAAGTAATTTATACCAAGAAAAACCATTAACTCAATTTTGGTGTGCTATGCTTTGCTCATATCCGATAACTTCTAAGCTTTCATGTCAAATGTTAACAGCCATTTGCATACACTTACGGGCGTGAGGTTGGATTTTCAACCCTTTGCAGATTAAGACAAAAGCCAGTCATAAATTAGATGTCTAAGATGACATGCGGTTGGCTTTGACCAATATTCAGCCAAGAATAGCCAAACTTGTCAGTCAAATTCAACCTCAATCATCCTATTAATAATCAGTACGTATTAAAAAGATATCAATTTTAAATCTGAAGATATATTTTTTCATTATTAATTTTTTTTTATTGGTCAAACATGACGGATGGGGGGGGGGTCGCGAAAGTTTTGAAATATCTAAAAGGGGTCGCGATTTAAAAAGGTTGGGAACCGCTGCTGTAGGCGAAATTGAAGCTGTCTTGCCGTTTACTGTAACAGCGATTCCTAGATTGAAAAGGCGGAAGCACAGCTTTTCCTGTTCTTTTGCAGCATAGAGATATGCATACAAGGAGACGGCATTAGCGGGGCCATCGCTAAGCATCGGGCCTGCTTATGAGTTGCCATCCCTAAAAATGAGTTTATCATTGAGGCCTGTTTTCCCCAGTCACAGTATTCTATTTTATTGTTCTAAGTATTATAAATGTTATATTATTTTATTATTTTAAAACAATTTTTTTTTATACTTTTGTAGTACTAAAGAACTTTAGATGTAGGTAATCGTTTTGTGAATCGCGCCATATTCTTTCATGAAAATTTATCCTAAAATTCGAACATTTTGCTCTGAATGTAAAGGTAAGTGAACGCTTATAATGTATTTAGAAATTCTAAATATATGTATGTAAATCATGTTTAGTGAATAATTACTCATGTGTTATTTATAAATAAATTATTTTAATCAGAAATCGTATTACTTGAGTAAGTTTTTATTCTTGTAAATAAGCATGACGTTGTGGTACTATTTAGACAATTTCATTTTGCCAGTTGAAAATGTTATTTATCAGTTATATATGCCTTGATTATGTGAATCAGACTTACATCTGGTACAGTGCAGGAATACAGTAAATTATAAATTATTCATTTTTGCCCGTTTATACAGAAACTTCAAATGCAGTTAATATTTTGTACAAGCGTTCATTATGCTTGCTCAATTCTAAAGTTCGATTGAGAAAGCGACACAAGAATAATATATACTACATGAAATGTCTTTATTTAAGAATAATTAATTCAGGGATCGAGCTATAGAGCGTATTTTATCAATTTTCTCCAATATACAGGATATCCCGAAAACACTGAAATGCGCTTTAATACATCATTTGTTAAAGATTAATGTTGAATTGTTTAAAATAACGTAGGGAATAAGACTACGTTAAAGTATATTAAATATCCACTTGTGAAACTAAAATAAGCAATCGTGAATCATGAGAGTAAGCGCTACTTTGTTTTTCCTTCAAATTATATGCATCTATTTTCTTTATGTAAATATGTATCATAGCAAACAAATTAATCATGAGTTCGTACTTGAATTAGTAACACAATTACTACTTAAAACTACATTAAATAACGTTTGAAAGCACTGAGAAGCTTAAGAAATGCCTGATGTATACATGAAGATTCGAGCATCCGTAGGCCTCTTTGGATGGCTCATCAAAATACACGCGCAGGCCCGTTACTAAATGCGCAGGCCCCGGCATTAGCTGCCTGATAGTGAAGACGAAACTGTAATCGATCCGCTCTATTGCTTAGACCAAACTGCAATGTGACAGTGTTATTCTATGCTGACAGTTCCAGTTTTAAAGAAGTAATGGCGCCAAAGTTGGCGCCAAGAATGATTACGTACTTGGTATAACCGTAAAAATTTTAACTGCAGAATGCTGAGATTTTGTATTTAGAACTATTGTAACATATAATTGCGTGCCTTTACTTTATAATCCGTAAAATCGTGCCTCTTTCACTGTTATTTAACCCTTTAACGCGCAGTGTTCCTGCTCTGGGAACACCAAACTCTGATGTTTTGACTGTTGCCACTCACGAAGAATAGATTTGATTTCTATAAAAATAGTTGCGGGTGACGTAGCTCCGCGAGAATCCTTTACACGTCATTTCTCGTCAAAAAATGGTCACGATTATTTTTAACAGCACTGACATCTGCTGAAAAATGGAAGAATGCGAGAACAGCTGGACAGATTGCCCAATGCTGAAAAAAGGGCGTCCGTTGCCATCGTTCGACTTAACTACCCGCAAGATGGCGGACGATCGAAACGTTCATCGCGTGCCACAGATCTAGAGAACCTTTTTTGACAACAGCTGGCTGTGCGGCACAGCCAACTTGTGATGAAGATCACATATCTAATTTAATTATTATTTACTTTGGCTTTCTTTAATGTAATCTATCCAAAATTCAAGAATTCTAAATCACTTCTGTTCTCATTTTTCTGCCATTTCGGCTTTTAAATCTTTATAACGGGAGGTGGTGGCTCAGCGAAAATAAAAAATACGTCCTATATGGACAGTGAAATTAAGGTGGAATGATTAAAAAAATTACGCCAGCACAGAATTACACATTGGCGAGAACAATAACTTGGCTGAGATTAATAGCGCCCATTCCAGAGCAACCCTAACAGTTAATCCAATAAAATTACAATGACGTAATCGCGAGCCAATAATTTTAAAGTCGTCGCAGGGGAACAACTAAAAAACTTACGCCAGCAGGATGCCAAGAGGAAATTGAAAAAAGGCCGTTGATTTTGCAAACGGACGCAATATAATCTATTTTTAGCACACCGGTCTGAAGAGACGAAACAATTAAGAACAAAAAGAATAGTGCATACAGGGAAAAGTAAACATACAGATTTAAAAGCCGAAATGGCAGAAAAATGAGAACAGAAGTGATTTAGAATTCTTGAATTTTGGATAGATTACATTAAAGAAAGCCAAAGTAAATAATAATTAAATTAGGTATGTGATCTTCATCACACAGCTGTCGTCAAAAAAGTGTCTCTAGATCTGTGGCACGCGATGAACGTTTCGATCGTCCGCCATCTTGCTGGTAGTTAAGTCGAGCGATGGCAACGGCCGCCCTTTTCTCGGCATTGGGAAAGGGTTGCGCTCAAAGTCTCAAAAGAGAGGAAACCAACAAAATAATCCGCCATACTTTAGACTAACACAGTTACTTCATTTCGTCGAATGCTGAAGATAACTAATGCCATCTCCTTGTATTCATATCTCCGTGGTTTGCGGTATCCCGTTTCTAAGTATTCTGCTTGCTGCCATTCGCGGTAATCAAATAAAATTCTTTCAGCGGCGTCGTTTGACTTAACTTTAATTATCCACGTAAAAACCAGCACGTTATAAAAGAAATGTGTCTCGTAGTTGATGCGTTTGGCATGATAAGTGTTCCTGATTGAATATTTCAGAATTAAATGAAGCAGAAAATGCCATCTATCTGTTTCGGTCACTGAGAATCATTTGATTGCGTTCGAGATATTATGGTGAAGTCGATATTATTTCTTTGTGATGGGTAAAGAAACCTGCAAAATGACTTCTTTTGATTGGCTTCTTTGTGATTGTTGTTCCGACAAGCAACCAATTGTGTCTTCGATGTTATTCATCATATAAGAATACGTTTGCATTATAGAATTTTATCTGCGTGCATCCCGGATAATATTTCTTCGCAATATTAATTACCGCCTTTTTAATTAAAAATGAGAATTATTTTGATGGTTTCGTTAATACACAAAATGTCTCTCAAAACTTAAAAGAGCAGTCGTGATTTTTGCATAGACTTTGCTGAATCGAGACTTTTAAGCTAACGTAATAGTTAACCTCGGTTACAGTGGCCTCGTTTGAAATGCCAGTTCGCTTAGAACGTACCATGTACCCTATTGAAAAGGGTGTACATATAGCATTTATGCTTCTTTTACAGGAGGGCCCAAAACAATTCCAATACATAACGCTCTTCGAGCAGTCATTGTTGGAAGCCTATTTTAGAGGTATTAGGCTATTTGAAGAAAAACAGATTGGATGCACGTTATTAAGGATTACAGAAGGAAGCTCTGAGTAGAAAATAGTGTCTGTATCATTTAGTTCTTCTGCAGGAGGATTTAAAAGAATTCCACTGCATTTCGGCTTATAGCAGTACAGCGACATTCATCCATAATCATATATATTAATACGCTAAGGTTAAGATGTTTGCCTCCTTTTTAAGAAAAAAGCTCACAATTACTCCCCATAAATTTTATGTCATTTTATAGAGAATTGCTTGCTCCACCGGCATCAACAACTAAAAAATTTGTTATTGCTTTTGTTTTTGTAAATTAATGGATGGAATGCAGAAGTGGTGCCCACGCCAAATGATGGCGATAACGCACCATTTTTAGCAACCGTTATCGTTTTTCTTCATAATGAAGAGAAACGTCATAGCTGTTGAATAATGCGATTTGCGAAAATCTTACGTGAAGAGGGGATATTCCAGGAGTTACCAAATAGTAGTTTTTGAACATTTATCATTAGTTTATCAGTGAAATTCGCAGTTAGTGCAAGGCCAACGCGCATATGAAATAGGACGTCATTGCGGGATTCATGTGTTACGATTTTGCAAGTGAAATCGCTCGTGAATGTAGAACCGCTCGCTAGATAGGTGCAAGAGTTTTGCTTGTTGCGAATTGCGATTGATTTCGTTACACTTGAATCCGGCCAGCTTGTAAAGAATAAATAAAATAAATAATTTTTGTAATTTTGCAAAGTGTTATCACACTTATTTAGTGCGAATTATTCGCACGGGTACCGCTAGTTTCAAGTATATTTAAATAAGTATATCAACGATTATACCTACTTACTTTTCATTCAAATGATTTATATAACATTCAAGGTTCTTCTACAGGGCCTTTCAGAATTACGTTACCTGAACTGTCGTGTTGGAAAGTGTTTTACAGGGTGTCTCAAAAAGTTGGTAATGCGCTTTTATTCTTTATCTATTAGAAATATGTCAGCAGTGTACACTGACAATTGGACTACGTTAAGATAAAAATATCCTCCTTAATTTTCAAAAAGTTATACTTTTTAAATTTGTACTCAACCTCCGAACAAAAAAACTCCTAGTTAGAAAAATGTGACTAACCATGCACTCATGAGGTGATATACAAAATTTGAGAATTATACACAAAAAAGCTTCAGTGGCATGAAGATAAACATATGCTGACTTAATGACTGTCTGACTTAATGACTGTCGAGGGACTTTTCAATGACTGTCGAGGGCAAAAAATTACGTCGGGTGATCCCGTTTCAAGGGTCGTACAGAAATTACGAAAGAAAACAATTCTTCGCACTCCAGCAATACATTTTTTCATTCAAATTCATGCGCATCCTCTGATTATCGTTATTCAAAGATATCTCTGAGACGTTTTATGACCAAAGGCTGAAATTTTGTACATCACCTCGTGAGTATACGGAGCACATTTTACTGACTGAGATTTTTTTTTACGGGGATCGTATGCAAATTTAAAAAACATCACTTTTTGAAAATCAACGAGATAAATTTTTCTTGACCTAGCCTTTTTCTCCTACCTTATTTTGAGCTTGTTTTACTTTCCGAACATGTACCATGTAAGGAAAGTATTGTAATCATGAAAAAATTCGACTTCGAGATTTTGGTGTATTGACACGTTTTGAGGTCTTCTGAATTCATTTACGCTATTTTTACGAGATGTGTGTATGTATGTGTGTATGTGAGTGAACACGATAGCTTCTAAACGGGGCATTCGATTGAGCTCAAATTGGGTATATATGTTATAAACCACCGTCGCAAGACCGGTATATTGTGTTTTGATGTGTATAGGACTTTTAGTTTTTCTACAGGGCTACGAAAGATTTCTTTTACATTATGGCCTATGGGGGGAATTCTTGAAAGTGCGCTAGCGTTTAAACGGTACATTCGATTGAGTTCAAATTGGGTATACATGTTATAAACCACCATCGTAACACCTGTGTTAATTTTGATGTGTAGAGGACTTAGTACAGGGCTACGAAAAAGATTTCGTTTACATTATGGCCTATGGAGAGAAATTCTTGAAAGTGCGCTAGTGTTTAAACGGCGCATTCGATTGAGCTTCAATTTGGTATATAAGTTTGAATAATTCATCGATTAAAATTCATTTAAATGCTTGGTAATGATATTAATCGTAAGTGTCCGGAAAGTCAAGTGGAGTCACTCCAATTTTTTTCAATTTACTTTGCCAATGAATCCCTAATAGCTAAAGAATTAAAGCATGTATTACCAACTTTTTGGCACACCCTGTATAATGGCATGCATTTAGCGTGATTCCTCTTACTTGTCGCATGCCGAAGTTGAACAAGTGACACTTAAAATATGTATGTATGTATATATATATATATATATATATATATATATATATATATATACATACAAACATATTGTACATGCATGTATATATATATATATATATATATATACTAGCTGAAGTACCCGTTCTTCGCACGGGAATGAATAGACTTTTTGATATTACGATTTGTGGTGATTACTATTCATTGTAATAAACAGATATAGCAAAATGGATATCGCGTTATATTGTGTCCAATAATCATGCATACCGAATTGCAAGGCAATCGTTTGTACGGTGCAGAAGGCCATGCTGCGTAGCGCAATCTAGTGGCGAGTTTTAGCAAAACGGATACGGCGAAAATATTCTTCACATTCAGATATTGATGTATACGAATTTTCATGACGATCGGCTGGACAGTCCTGAAGTTCATGTGTTGACGCGACATCGAGTGGCAAGTTATGGGAAAATGGATAGCGCCAAACTCTTCCCCGTGTTTAAATATCTATGTATACCTATTTTGATAGCGATCCTTTGCACAGTCAAGAAGTGATACACTGCAGGGCCATCTAGTGGTTAATTAAATTAATGATTTGCTACAGCGCCGTCAAGTGGCGAGTTATAGCAAAATGGATAACGCCAAAATATTCTCATTGTTCAAATAGCTATGTATACTGATTTTCACAGCGACCGTTTGAATGGTCAAGAATTTGGCCTGCTGCAGCGTCATCTAGTGGCGAGTTAAAATAATAATGCATTGCAGTGTCATCTAGTGGTGAGTAACATCAAAAGGAACGCAGTTAGAATATATTCTTCGTGCTCGAATGTGTAAGTATAAAAAATTTTATGCCGTACGGTCGAACGGTATAGAAGTTGATGCTTTGCAGCGCCATTTAGCGGCAAGTTACAGCAAAATGGATAGTGAAAAATATTCTCCGTGTTCTAATATTCGCGTGTACCAAATTTCATCGAAATCGGTTGGACGATATTCGCATAGCAAACGGCTAAACGGAATAGAATTCGACGTTGTGCTGCGGCACCAAGTGGCAAGTTAAGGAAACGGATAGCATAAAAACCTTCTCCATCATAAAAGACTTAGGTGAACCAAATTTCATCGTGCAACGTTGCTTAACAGAGCTGGAGTTTTTAAACCTCATAAACACATACCAACATTCATTTTTATCTATAACCAGTGTCATTATATATACCAGTCTCAAATAAAATCCAGTTTCAAATCTAAGCCTCGCCAAAGTGCCAACATACACCATTTTGCAAGAGTTTTTTCAGGGAATCATTCGAAGCATTGACTTAGCAGCAATCAATATGGGAAATGGTTCGACCGCCAAAGAGTAGCACGCATTTATTTGAAAATTGGAATCCCTTAATACAGCCGATTTTTTTTAAATTATCAACTATAATGTGTTTTATTCATCGTTACTCCGATGTACTAAATGAGAAGATTTCAATTTTCTGAAATTTGGCGGAATTTCCCCAACTTAAATCAATGTACTCAATTGGCGAGAATTCTGAAGTTAGATCGCTTGAAATTCTTTAATAACTGCATTATTTCTTCACGGATCATTAAAATTTAACGCTGTATTCTAATAAAACCTTTGCACTTGTTTTCAAAAATCTATTTCCTTAATAAATTGCGCCAAGCCGAAAACTGTGCAAACCGCTAGAACTCACTTACTCAAAATCGATATTTCAGCCATTTTATTTTTTCGCTAAACTAAAAAAATTTACACATTAGCCTCGGAAATCTTCAATTCTTATTGTTTTGCGTGTAAAACATTACATTCCTGCTCTGATTTCCCATGCACACGATATTATAATTAAAAAAAAATAACCTTACCAATATAAACTAACAACAACAACAAAAAAAAAACATTATTATTCTTTTATTTTTACTTTGAGAATTTAAAACATTTTATTCCGCAAAATCGCCACACATGGCAACCACGATCCTTATTTCACACTTTTTTCACTACAGGGGTTACAATTACGGAAAGCTTTTTGCGTGGAGAGCATAAAAAATCTCTTAAATTCCGGGAACGGGTGGACTTTCAAAGTTTTAAAGTGGACTACGATTTATTCTGTATTATTTTACATATCTGTGCTAAATTTCAGGCCGATAGGTCCATTTTTGTGGATTTGTATAGGAATCAAATCCACAAACAAACAAACAGAATTTCATTTTTATTTATAAGATATATTTGTATATATATATATATATATATATATATATATATATATATATATATATATATGCATATATATATATATACGTATATCTAAATACTTTCCCTGAAATTAGGAATGTATACGGGACATCGTGTTTTCCGTACTGTAACGCCCCCCTGCTGCGAAACATCTGCTTTACAAAACAATGAAAGCAACACCGACAAGGTTAATGAGAGGAAAAAGAATGAAGGAAGAATAGAGTAGGCCGACTGTTTGTTCTCATTCTTCGGCGACGCAGCTATTGTATTTGGAAGAGCCATCATCAAAGCACTTAGAACGGAAAGATCTTTATCCGATAGCTCAATATAGTACCTTTTATCTTGAAGATAAAGAAGTGAGAGCCGTGGTCAACTGTCCAGCCCAGTCAACCTAAGGTGAGTTTGCTTATGGTGGACTTTAACCCTTTAACGCGGAGTGTTCCCGCTCTGACGTTTTGACCGAAGAATAGATTCGATTTCTATAAAAATAGTTGCGGATGACATAGCTCCTCCTCGAGAATCTTTCACTTATTAGCACGTCATTTCCCGTCAAAAAAATTGTCACGATTCTTTTTAACACCACTGCCATCTACTGAAAAATGGAAGAATGCGAGAACAGCTGGATAGAGTGTGCCGCACAGCCAGCGGCCGTCAAAAAGGGGTCTCTAGATCTGTGGCAAGCGATGAACGTTTCGATCGTCCGCCCTCTTGGTGATCGTTAAGTCGAGAGATGGGCAACGGCTGGCATTTTTTCAGCATTGGGAAAGGGTTGCGCCTCAAAGGATTAAGAAAAAGAGACTCTGTATCAATCCCTCCCCCTCCCCACAAAGAGCGGGCACTTGGTCATCAAGCATTCGCCACTATAAACCGAACGACTGGCTATTTTGCTATGGGATCACCCAATGGTGGCCGGCGTTTCCCCTTTGGAAGGGTCGTACAGGTTAGGACTCAAGCCGGAAACGGGAATCGAACCCAGACTCTAAGGTGTGAAAGAATGGTTCGGTAGTCACTACACTTAGGAAGGAAAAAAAATATGTTAAGGTAGTTCTTGAAAAAATATCTTGGAACTTACAAGAAAGAAAATGAGTGCCTAAGGAAAATTAAGATTGTATGGGCTTGATCCGAGCTATGTATTTATGTGCTATGCATAGTGAACAACAAAGATATAAATGTAAATTTTATTGTATTATGTATTGAAGCAAATCTACACGAGTTGTATCTGCCTATGCGGAGAAGTGCATTGGGCGGAGAACTTTTTAATGGGGTTCTAACCTGCATCCTCATTACATCTGAAGGAAGCCGTCCCAAACTCCAAACCGTTAGATCGCCCGTCGTGCGGTAAGACTGAACACTGGACTTTCTACTTCATCCATGTTCAGTGTTTTATCCACTCGGCCATAGTGGGGCGATACAAATTTAAAAGTTACAAAAGTATTAGAATGCAATTCATAATTTTTATGATTTGAAATCAGTCAGTTTCAAGAAATTCTCTGTACCTACGTACGCTTTTACCCTTAAAAAAGAAGTTTTATGACTTGCACAGACATTATTTCTAAGAGTGAACTGCATAGCCTGTGAAGAGGCATTCTGACTTTTATCGTATCTATACTCTGAATTCTTTATCTTTTCCATTGGGTCGAAGGTCACGTTATACCTGTTATTTACTTTCTATTATATTATTAAGTTTAATTATATTTTCACAATTTGAAACAAAATTGAATAATATTTATGACTTTGTTTAATAGAGTCGTCATAAGTACAGAGTCAGAAAAATAAAATTGGTATTTTAATTTGTCAGTGACTGCCTGACAGTTAAATTGTGCGCCAAAATACCTAATCCATGTTTTCATGGAAATGAAGATATAGATAGCATTCATGTGTTTAGTTCGGTATGTTGGGGAGTGTTCTTGCGTATACAGGGCTGCGACTGGTCAAAGAAACCCTGAAAGATCTGGAATAGTCAGTAAAATTTTATTTTAACAGAAAAAGTCGTCGAAAATTGAAAATTTTGGCTAAAAACAGGGAGAGTCTAGAAATGTGGTATGAAAAAATATCTGAAGTCTGCATTTATAGATAATTTTTCATTTGTCATACATCTAGAATGATCTAGTTATGATTTGATAATTGTGTGCAAGAATGACAGACACAGATTTTTTATTTTTTTTGGGGGGGGGGCGTCCAGTTAAAAAAGAAAAGTAAAATATTGATTTAGGGTAACATTTAGCTTTATTGTACATTTTGTTTAGACTAAAAGAATCTAGGCTCTCCTGAAGAAAAAAAAATTAAAAATAAGAAAATAGAAAAACTTATCCGCCACTTTTGCTCACCTAAGTCAAGTCATTTTTATTTTTACTTTCAGCTATATTCCAGACTTTCGACATATTCAAAATTGATTTATTAGCGCAGACTTGAGAGACTTTCCCGTATCAAACTTCAAAATTTTTGAGGTTTTTAGCGAAAATTTTCCAATTTTCTCTGACTTTTTCTGTTAAAATAAAATTTTTTGACTACTCCAGGTTTTAAAATTTTTATTGACCACTCTCACCGTGTATATGCTGAAAAACCTCTCAAACTTCCCAGCATCCCGAACAAATCGCATGATCATTATCTACACCAGCATTTCAGTGAAATAGGTAGGTATTTTGGCGCATCATAGTACTGTCAACATGATTACTACCTAATTAAATGTCAACATTTTTTGGCGGTACTTTACATGTTTAGTTGATGTAAGACATAAGTTGTTATAAATATGCTTAGTCCGCAAAAAATTTATACATTTGATTAATATTTTTCTGTAGCCCGTCCTCTGTCAAAAAAAAAAAAAAAAAAAAAAAGGTACTACATAAAAAGTTGTGTGCAACGGTGCTTATCGTCTACGGTCAGTCGTTATTCTAATCGAATTTTATATAAAATAAAATTACTACCTTTTAAATTTATAAGCGTTTTTTCACCAAAAATCTGGAACACATCTTTAATAGACCTTTTACAAGGTCACTTATTAAAACTGCACGGATGTCTATTCACAGCATTTCTTAGTAACGCAAATTAATCACGCTGTCCGATTTGAGAAAAAAAAAAATTGAAAACTTCTTCAGTTACTAAAAAGATCGATCTGATGACTTTGGTTTTTTCATCTTCGCGATGTAAAAAAAAAAAACTTACAAAGTTTGCTTTTACGCTTTATAAGTTCAAAACGAAATTTAATGGATTTCTAAACATAAAAATAAATCGTATTAGTCTCATTCAAAAAGTGATTTTTTTTTGCCGATTGATTTTTATAAAAGCTACTTAAAGTTGACGTTTATGATTTTGAAACTACATTAAAAATAAATAGCAATGCACATTATTCTTTTTAGACAGCTGATTTAAAGTACGAAACTATCATAGAAGAGTCCTGAAAGCAGAGGAGAAAGAAATTTAAGAGGATGTTAAGTGCGACCTGTAAACATTGCCTCTTATTGCAACGTTTCTGTATAATTTTCTCTTAAACGCTTCTTAAAATTTCAGAAATATTTCTACCTATTTAGTGCGACGCTAAAAAATGGTTAGTATAAAGTTTTCATATCAAAAATTTACGTTAGAGGTTTTTTTCTTTTTACTTTCCGAACATGTACCATGTAAGGAAGTATTGCAATCATGAAAAAATTCGACTTCGAGATTTTGGTGTATCGACACGTTTTGAGGTCTTCTGAATTCATTTATACTATTTTTACGAGATGTATGTATGTATATGTGTGTGTGTGTATGTGTGTTTATGTGTATGAGAGTGAACACGATAGCTCCTAAACGGGGCATTCGATTGAGCTCAAATTGGGTATATATGTTATAAACCACCGTCGCAAGACCAGTATTGATTTTGATGTGTATAAGACTTATACTTTTTTTACACGGCTACGACAAAGTTTCTTTTACATTATTGCCTATGGGGGGAAATCCTTGAAGGTGCTCTAGCGTTTAAACGGTACATTCGATTGAGCTCAAATTGGGTATATATGTTATAAAGCACCATCGTAAGACCGGTATTGATTTTGATGCGTATAAGACTTATAGTTATTCTACAGGGCTACGACAAAGATTTCTTTTATATTATGGTATATGGGGAGAAGTTATTGAAAGCGTGCTAGCGTTTAAACGGCGCATTCGATTGAGCTTCAGTTTGGTATGTATGTTTGAATTATTCATCGATTTAAATTTATTGAAATTCTTGGTAATGATCTTAATCGTAAGTGTTCGGAAAGTCCAGTGGAGTCACTCCAGATTTTTTTTTTTTTTAATATCGATTTGGTGTAAATTAAAATAGATACAGGTAAACGAAGTACAAAGTGATTTTGGAATTTTGAAACATTTCTTTAGTAATTTTAATAAAAGGGTGTAGCAGGACGTGGCAAGGTTAAGACACTTTGAATGCTACACTATTTACATTATTCAACAGAAATCAGTTGAGGTACGGTGAAACTTACATTAAATCGAATAATTTAGCTCCATATAGTATCAACATACCTCTATATTCCTATATAAATAAATAATTATAAATTGCGTTTACGCAGCTCCCTTAAAACAGTTTATTTCTAAGTTGATTTTAGCAACTATACTAGCAATCGGGTTAACAGCCACCAAGGTGGTGTAGTAGCTTAAGAACCATTCTATCATGCCTTGAGTCCGGGTTCGAAAGCTGGTTTAAGCATGGATGTTATCCTGTCCGTCTCTTTATAGGGGATAACGTTGGCCGCCCAGGTGCCCCAGAATGAAATGGCCACAATACCTTCGGCCAGTTGTTGCGGACGGTGGCTAATCGGCAAATGTCCAACCCTTTGAAAAGGAAATAGGGTTAACAGAACTCGAAACTGAGACTTGCTGAACAGCTTTTACTTATTGAGACTAAATCGCACCGTTTGAAGAAGGGGATAGGGTGATTGTTATCGTGAATGAATGAAAAGTTAGTAACAAAAGTTATAATATAACATTGACTTGATTATTTTTATAAAACAAACATAACTAATTCTTTGATAGCGCCATCTACTTTTTTATTTTGTAACTAACTGTACTAAAACGCAGATATGACCGAAACTTGATAGTTTTCAGTTAAACACATGATACGCAATAGGACTTCTATATACGTATTAAATTTTGCGGCAGTTTAATCTCGGTTAGACAAACCAAAATCATAAACAGTTTTAAAATCTGAAAGTATTAGAAAACTAGGAAACATAACTTTGCTATGCCGAACCAAAGGGGTTGATGTCTACAAGATGTTTATTGATTATTTTTTCCCCTTTATATATATATATATATGAGACGTCAGATATTTCAGTAAAGTTCCACAGTTAAGGCAGGTAAAACAGTTTATTAAACATTATCTTTAAGTTACAATATAGAGCGAGAAAAGGAGAAGGGAGACGGGTACAAAAATCATCGTGGACTAATGAAGCAGTTCCAGTGGCAGAAGTCTCTCGATTTTCGATGTGCGGGTGTATTTACGCTCACCACACCACGTGGTTTGCGAAGACATAACTCCGCCTCTCGCTTATCTCTAATCGAAACACACACATTTACCAACATGACCCACATCCGGGGCTACAAAGGCGTGGGGACACGTGTACACTCTAAAGAACTCAGAATCGACGGCCTGATGTCTGACAATTAACAAAATAAATAAAACACAGCTCCAGAGCGCGCGTGGCAAGTAAGACGGAAAAGCAAAACTTACAGTGAAAGTACCGCTTGAACAATACCCAAACTAGTAAACCCAAATTACCTTTTTATACATTACATATATATATATGTATATATATGTATATATATATATATATATATATATATATATATATATATATGTATCTATACACACACACATATACATGTCTAAAGAAATAAAAAAATTGTCTCCTAAAAAAGTTGAAATACTAAAACATTTTTAACTTTCAATAGGATACAAATAGTTATCGAGTATTTCATTAAAATTTAAGTACAAAGTTCTTCCAAATCAGATAAATATAAAATTTTTCGATTTGTTATAAACTTATAACAGACGAAAACTTCAAAAATTAATTTTTTTTAGAATACTTGAAAGATAAAAAGGCCATGTTCACATTTAAATAATCTTAAAGTACATTAATGTTTAATTTTGTTTTGCATATTCAATCAAATCTTCTTCCCACGTCTAGAAATCAATTTCAGGAGTCCCAACAAATTATTTCACTTCAGATGTTTTCCAATTGCATTACGGAAGGAAAATGTGGACAATTTCTTTCTTTTTTTTTTTTTTGAGTAACGTTTGAAGGGAAGTTATGCACTGATTCAAAACTAAAAACACAAAAACTCATGCTTATATTTACTAGATTTGAAACTTTAGCTTAACTCGTTTTGTAAAGAATGTAATTGATTATTACCAGCAGATTGAATGAAAGATGGAGAGGAACAAAGGAGTGTGTAAGAAACCAGGAAGAATGAAATCTTTAATTCTCTCTATGATTTTTTTTTACTTTTTCTTCTTTTGGATAGGAGCTTGTTTCTGTTGTGGATGTTTCAGTTCTAACCTATTACACATGTGTGGATGGTGGAATATTTTTGCAAGTATTAGAAAGGGACGACTTTTTTTATACCATGCGAAACGATCGTTATGATAAGTACTTTATTTTAAGTGTGTTATTTTACTAAGTTTTTAATTAATTTAAGGGTATTTTTTTTAGTTACTGATTTTGAAACCTAATTTCATTAATGTTAACCCTTTAACGCGCAGTGTTCCCGCTCTGGGAACACCAAACTCTGACATTTTGACTATTGCCAGTCAAGAAGAATACATTCGATTTCTATAAAAATAGTAGTTGCGAGTGACCTAGCTCCACAATAATCCTTTACATTTTAGCACGTCATTTCCCGTAAAAAATGGTCACGATTATTTTTAAGAGCACTGACATCTGCTGAAAAGTGGAAGAATGCGAGAACAGCTTGATAGATTGCCCAATGCTGAAAAAAGGGCAGCCGTTGCCATCTCTCGACTTAACTACCAGCAAGATCTCGGACGATCGAAACGTTCATCGCGTGGCACAGATCTAGAGACCCTTTTTTATGACAGCTGGCTGTGCCGCACTGCCAGCTGTCGTCAGAAAAGGGTTCTCTAGATCTGTGGCACGCGATGACCGTTTCGATCGTCCGCTATCTTGCTGGTAGTTAAGTCGAGCTATGGCAACGACTGCCCTTTTTTCAGCATTGGGAAAGGGTTGCTCCTCAAGGGGTTAAATGAACAAATGAATGTTAAAAAGTACTATAGATGTTTGTGTAATTAATCTTTGAGAATACCACGGTATTGTTTTGCAACCAAAGAAATTAAAATCATTTTTAAGTTACTGCATATAAAACTTCTCCA
Organism: Cheiracanthium punctorium; assembly: GCA_038373885.1. Lineage (NCBI taxonomy): Eukaryota > Metazoa > Arthropoda > Arachnida > Araneae > Cheiracanthiidae > Cheiracanthium > Cheiracanthium punctorium. Next base: position 234,687 of record JAWZYV010008541.1, read on the forward strand.
GTTCGAAATTTCTTTATCCCCCAAGATCCATAAGTTTCGAGATAGACAGGCTCGACTGCACTATTTAGGATGGGGGAAATTTTGTAAAACTGAAAGTCGCCATGGTTTACAATTTCTGATCTGATGATTTATCACCGAGTTTATCATGAAAAAAAGTCTCTAAAGCTGAACCTAGCTCAGTGATACGCTCCATATTTTTAGAGAAACTGGCAAACACTACAGCCTATTACAAAGGAGAAGTATAGTTAGAATATGCCTGATGAAGATGGTAAAATATTAGTAGGAGATTTTAATGTAGATTTTGATTCCGAAGAAGTGTTTTATTTAACGAGGAAGGAAAATACGGCGCACCCATGAATAATGATACTCTTTCCAATTTAATGGAACAAGGAAGAAAAATAGCGACGACGCCATAGATTATGCTACTCTTTTAATTTAAAACAGTTTAGTGTGTATTTAAAATGTTAATAATATGTAAATCTTTCAGACATTTTTTTCTTTTTTTTTTTTTGTTCGCTACACTAAATGTGCGTGATTTAGGTTTAACAGTACAAAAATGCTAATTTTTTTTAAAAACAACAAAAAATGTCGGTTTTTTTTTTTATCTGCATGCTATTTTTGTTAGCAAAATGACTGACGTCTTAAAGACTTAGCAGAAAAAATAATTCCATCAATTTTGCCTTCAGAATGATTTAGAATAGGATTCACAGTAAAACGTCTGAAAAAAAAAATATTTCAAGAGTTTATTTTACAAGCTTTAGAAAATATTGATTTCTGATGTTTCAACGGATCTTTATTTTGTACGATAAAAATAGGGAGTAAGGCTATTTTGGTCCTGAGGTCAGAGGATCATATAGGATTATGTGTCTTGAAATCAGGACAGGCGCTTACTAGATGCAGGAAAAACCTGGAAATTCGTATTTTATAAATGGAAAAGAAAATCTGTTTGTCTACTATATTAAGAAATATTGTATATGTGCAAACATATGTTAGTGAAATATGCACTTTTAGCATTCATATAATGTAGCATGTAACTTATTGGGTTGGTAAAAATGTAATTGCGTTTTCTTACATAAAATTAAAGAAATAAATTTTCTACAAGTTTTTAGTTATAGACAAACTATACCTAAGCACAGGACTCATATTTGCAAGATTTTAAAGAAAATATTTTACTAATAATATATATATATATATATATATATATATTTTTTTTTTTTTTTTCGTCTAGGAAAGATGGCCACCCTCCCACTTTTTTTTACGTCTATTCTCCTTGGAGAACGGTATTTAAAAATCTACTGAAATTGATTTTTTGTTATTTGCGAGTGCTGTAATATTACCAATTTTACGGATATATCTTTTTTTTTTTTTTTGTTTGGGATCAATGCGGGATAAGTGAAAAGAATTTTTTGGTCCCCTACCTCCTAAGTTTACGAATCTTGGAAAAAATGCTCTGTAATCTACACTGCAAAAAATAATCTTAAAAATACAGAACTATTCTGTCATTTTTCCAACAGAAAAAAAATGTTAACAGAATTTAACCATGCTTTCCACGTAAACTTGCTATATTTTATGTTATAAAGCGGGTTTTGTATTTTAACGACGTTTATCTGTAGCTGTGGGTGGCAGCCGGTCCGGTGGCGGTGGCGGCGAACCAAACGATCGGCGAACCAAACACAACCATTTACGACGTGAAACGCTTGAGGATCCGTAAAGAATTGAAAAATGATTTTAAAGGTAATTTTTTTAAATTTTTACTTATATTTTCTGAAATCTTTCTGCTAAGAAATATTACTTTTTCAAAAAAATTCATGCTTTAAAACATAACGACGTGTATTTTAAAGCCGTTAAGCCTAATGTTTACACGTAACCTATTTCTCTTATAAAACAATTAGTAAAGCCTGGATAAATTTAATTTTCTCGGTTTCTAATCATTACTCTCATTTTATTGAAGTATTTTACAGAAACAGTTAAATATATATTAGACTTATGAGGTTTAAGAACGGCACTGTTCAACAAAACCACTGTCCTTGGTTTATTTATGAAATGCATTGTTTACGTTTTTTTCCGTATCGGTGTATGGGGAATTACGATTGCAAAGTCAAAATAATTTGTGATTATATTCAATTCCTGTTACTCTAGTCATATTTTTTATATATATCTGTAAAAAACAAACAGAGAAACACTAATTTTCAATTTTAAAATTAAAGTAATGATACGATTTGAGATTCATACGCCACCGGGATTAAAAATTAGCTCATAAATTGCCAGAGAAATCTCATGGTAAGTTTAGTTTTTCTTTAAAAACCTGGAAAATAGAGCTTTAAGTTGGAATATTTTATATTTTCCCACTTATATTTTCTGTTTTCTAGCATTCATCACTGAATAATAATAACAATAAAAAGCTTTAACGAGTTTTGCTTTTATTATAAACTTAGTACTTTTATTTAAGACAAATATTCCATTGTTGGGGTGAATTCCGTAAGCGGGGGCAGTGTAGAGCTAAGTGTTTTGGTTATGTTCAATTTGTTTTATATTGCATTTGAAATATGTTTAGAAATGTTTTAAGAAGGTCCTTAGATAAGTGTATTGTAGTTTTGGTTTTATATTTTCTTATATATAGACGTTGAAGACAAAAACAATGTTGCCAATTAAACCTGCCCCCTCTTACGGAATTATTCCCCCATTGTTTATGCGTAATATTGCTCGGTTTTGCTCGTATTAATACTGTTTAGTAAATGGAGTTGTTTACCATTAACCTTGTGTACAGACTATCAGTATAAGCTTGTTTTACTAACAAAAGTTGTCCCCAATTTCATAGGTGCCCTATGAAAAGTTCTACAGACCTTTTACAAGTCAGGGGTTGATCCAGGAATTTTTTTCCAGTAAAATACATTTTGTTAAAATAATTGATAAAACAGGTTAAGTGACAGTGAAGTGCTGTTATAATTGATTGCATTTTTGTAAAGGGCCATATTAATCGTTTGTAATTTTGTGATGAGGCTGCAATACAAACCCAATTATCGTATGCATTGAACCCTGCAATTGGTGTCTGATATCAAGAGATGTATTACCTATGTAATTAAATTTGAAATTTCGAAAAAAAAAACATTTAAGTTTTTCAGTTGGGCTTTTTTAAACCCACCTGGGACTTTTTGGGTTGAACAAAATCCTGTCAATCGATAAAGTGTTTTTGGTACTTACGTATTACCCTGCAGTCCGCCAAGACGAGCGATTTTTTTTTTTTTTTTTCCGCCAAGAGAAATGCCGGGTATATGAAATTATCAACGGTTTTGAATACGATTGGCAACTCATTTGACGGAAAAATAGTTTGGCAGGATAATACGCAAGTACCGTGTTTTTTTAAAAACTCATTTCACCCTTGAAATAATTTTTGACTTTTTATATGCAGAATTTAATATGGAACTGTGTTTGATTTAATGAATTAACATTATTTATGCTAGAAGCATTGCTGCCTACATGTAAGGTTTAGTGTAAGAAATTGATTACATTGTAAGATTATTATAAATCTAATTGGCATTATTGTAAGATTTTTAGAAAGAAGTGTTTTTATTCAACAAAATTTTTAAAAACAATTTTTTTAACTTTGGTACCTCAGTCACTAATGTTCAGCTAAATTATGCTTGTAAATTTATTAAATTGAAAACCGTATGAGATAAAGATATGATTGATTTTTTTGCTTATCCAGCAGAAACTCCATTTTCTCTCTAACTTGTCATAGATACCACCATTTATTAATAGCTTAAATGTGTAAATTTAACTAATGTTTTTTATAAATGTATGCTTTTGATACACAGAAATCTAAGTAATAATAAGAATGAAACTGTGTTTGTGGGTTTAGACCGTATACAAATCCACAAAAATGGACCAATCAGCCTGAAATTTTGCACAGATGTGTAAAATAATATGGAGTAAATGATAGTCCACTTTAAAACTTTGAAAGTCCACCCGTTCCCAGAGTTTAATTTTTTTATGATTTCCACATAGAAAGCTTTCTGTAATTGTAACCCCCATTCCCATAGTAAAAAACGTGTGAAATGAGCATCGTGGTTGTCATGGGTTGCAATTTTGCCGAATAAAATGTTTTCAATTCTTAAATAAGTAAAAATAAAAGAATAATAATGATTTTTTTTTGTTAGTTTATTTTTGTAAAGTTATTTTTTTAATTATAATATCATGTGCATGGGAAATCAGAGCAGGAATGACATGTTTTGTATGCAAAATAAGGATTGAAGATTTCCGAGGCTATTATGTAAAATTTGTTAGTTTGACAAAAGATAAAATGGCTGATATGCCGGTTTTGAGAAAGTAAGTTCTAGTGGTTTGCACAGTTTTAGGCTTGGCACAATATACTGAGAGCTTAAGGAAATAGCATTTTTGAAAATAAGTGTATAGGTTTTAGTGGAATACAGCGTTAAATTTTAATTATCTGATCAGAAATAATGCACTTATTAAGGGATTTCAAGCGATCTATCTTCAGAATTCTCGCCACATTGAGTAAATTGATTTAAGTTGGGGGAATTCCGCCAAATTTCAGAGAATTGAAATCTTTGCATTTAGTACATCAGAGTTAATGATAAAACTCGTTATAGTTTATAATTTTTAAAATGCTGCTTCTTTTCAAATAAATGCCTGCTTTACTTTTTGGTGATCGAACCATATAAGTGACAGATATTTCTCATTTTGATTGCTATTAAGTCGATGCTTCGAATGATTCCCTGAAAAAAATCTTGCAAAATGGTGTATGTTGGCACTTTGGAGAGCCTTAGATTTGAAATTGGATATTATTTGAGACTGATATATAGCTATAACACTGGTTGCATGTCCCCACTCGCTAGTGGGGTGTATCATATATATTTTCCTCTCACATTTGAACACTCTCTTAAATAACAACAATCTGTCTTATGACAAATTTAGGTATGTTGATCATTTATTTCCATTAATCAGCTTATAAAAATCATAACTGATTTTCATACTATGAAAAAAGATTTCTCCATAACTTGCTTTGAATTTTATTTAATAAAATGGATATTTATAATTAAACTGTATTGTAAGGATAAACATTTAATCTTTAGTTGATTTTTATTGTGTTCTGTAAGATTTTCAATAACGGAATGTTGGTACGTATGTAGGAGGAAGAAACAAATAATTTTAATTGTTGTAATGCTTTAGACACTTAATAATTATTTTTTTCTTGTGATTACCTGGAAATTCTTGAAAAATCATCCTATGGAATTCTTTTCTTTTAAGAAACAAATATAATCCCAGAAATTGTTATTAATACCAAAATAACAGCCCCAAGTGTATAAAAGTGATCGTTTATGATATCACTGCTTGATTTGCTCTTGTGTAATACCTTTAAATTTTTTGTGGCCTACTGTCTGCAAGTGATTTTTATACCTGTGTTGTAACATGCATAGGGGGAAGTGTCCTGCGATTTGATGGCTCAATCAGAAAAAGCTTCTTTCCAGTAATGTAACGTCAACTGTAATTGACACAGGACATCTCTACACTGGTGAATTTGGTAGGCCGAATACTGAACAGATATTTGGCCAAATTCTGCTATATATTCAGCTAAATAATTTCAGAACGAAGAGAAAAAAGGTATTTTTAACAGATTTTTAAATGTATTTACAAATAATATTGCTTAGTTATACTTTAATATGTTAATTTCATATTATAAAATATCCTAAGTCATTGAATTTTAAGATGAGTGAAAAATAATCTAATATATTTAATAATATTACAGAAATGCAGGCTTTTCTACTGGGTAACACTACTTGACATGGTTTTCTACTTTTCTTTATCGGGTGGGGTGGGGATAGGAGGATTTTTTTCTGATCCTCAATTAGAAACATAATTTTGAAAAACTGCTAAATATGTTTTGTAAAACTCAAAGCATGATGCGATTAAGCATAGTTACCAGATTAGTTACATTTATCATAGTATATTTATTAAATTATTAATATTGCAAAATATAAGTATGCTGCTATTAGTGTTTAATTTTGTAAAAGGTATTTTTTCATGACCAAGATTTTTTAGTTTTACATATAATATACTGTTGTGTGTTTTACCTATGAATAATATAAAATGAATTTTAATTAATCTTTATTTAGTATTTAATTACAAATTTGAAAAGTTATATTTTATTTACAATTAAAATGACAATTAAGGAGAGTATTGATTATGTGTGCATTTTATGCTGAAAGCTTTATATTAGCTTATACATAGTATGATCCAAAAATTCCGGGACTGTGGTTATTCCTGATGATGTGGCGAAAGTAAGTACCTAAAGTTAAATTGCTTGGAAAGGATTCTCCCAACCTACCCCTACCTGACTGAGTTGATTTATCCCATGTCATGCGGACGAACAGCGCTCACAGCTGCTACTTTCCGAAGTCAGTTGTCTTAGCTTGGTGACATAAGAAAATTGGCTTTTCTTGAGCAGAGCTGTATCATTAAATTCTGTCAACAGTTAGGTAAAACACCAATAGAGACTTTGGAAATGCTAAGAAATGTGTATGATGAATCTACCATGACGAGATCGAAGGTTTATGAATGGCATCTGCATTTTAAAGAGGGCTGAGAATCGTTGGACAATGTTGGCCGACTTTCGACTTCATGGAATACAGAAAATATTTCATTGGTGTCTTGAATGTGTTTGAAAAGATCGTCGTCAAACACTTGTAGAAATCGCAGAGTCTAGACACTTATATACAAGTTGCCAGTGCATTCCAATGGAAGGTCTCAACATACACCAAGTGTCCCAGCACATTGTCCCTCGATTGTTGATTACTGAACAAAAAGAATAACGAATGACAATATTGGGTGATTTAATTGACAAAGTACCCAGGTTATTCACATTCCCCTATTCACCCAACTAGCCCTATGTGATTTTCACCTGTTCCCATTAATTAAAAAATAATAATACAGGGATGCCGTTTTGTTTCATCAGAAGAGATGAAACGCTTTTGTGTCATCTGAAGAGATGAAAGCAGCTTTGCAAAAAGCCTTATGGGAGGTTGGGGAAAATGGCTTCCAGAAATTATACGAACGTTGGCAGAAGTGTATCGTCGCCCAAGGTGACTGCTTTGAAGGTGGATGTAGTACTTCGGTGATGTGAACTATTCAGGGTAAAGAATTTTACACGTTGTCCCCAAACTTTTGGATCATACCTCATATTAAGCTTTTGGTAATTTCGTATGCAGAGATCATGCTGAAGTGCTATAGCGTATGTTGTAAGCTTTTTTTTTTTTCTTCTTCTGAATCGCTGGGTTCCAGAACTGCCTTTTTTAAAACCTTAATCATACTTGTGAACCCCTCTTTATGCCTATGTTAGACTTGTAAATGCTTTCATTATTTTGTTACATTATCTAAAAAGGAAAAATGTCAGCGAAAGACTCCTAAGTCCCTAGAACTTATAAATTAAAAAAGCCACAGCATTCTCTGTGTATATGTACAGTCAACTCCAGATATAGAGACCTTTCAGCTATAGTGAACACATTTCCTTAGTCCTGACTCACATACATTAGAAATGCACATAGCATTTTTCAGTTTTAATGAACCACGACTTCCGTTATAGTGAACTTAAAAATTTTTGGACAGTAGGGGCAATGTTGTTCTATTCCCACGAAGAGTGTCTCTTTAGTGTTCAAGTAGAGAGAAAGATTATCAAGCTCCTGTTCCAAAATACAGTGGTCCTCACTTATTCCAGTTACATCAAAACGGATTGAAACTGGCTGGAATAACCGAAATCCGAAATAAACGGCGGGACCAAAGTAAAAGTAAGAGACAAAGTATGAAATATTGAATATAAAAAAAATTGTGAATTAAAACAAAATATATAAACAATATTATTCAATAGTTTGACATATGAGCATATTTAAGAATAAAGGAAAAAAAATAACTATTGCAACTTGGGGGAAAATCTGAGATTAAAGGCTGTTTTAAGGGTATATTGTATTTTAGCGCAAACTGAATTTAACTTAGTGGTGAAAAGAGGTAACCATTTACGTTATTCTCCTCAAAAGCTGTACATAAAATGTCTGTAGTGTTCAGCAAATCTACTCATGTGGTTCAGGTGCACACCATTGTCATCATCATCGGGTGCCTGATTCGTTCAGGGTGTCAGATTGATCATTATTTTTATTAAAATTCTATTAAGTGTATTAACAATTGTTTTGATTAAATTATTGTAACACCTCCACACAAATATGAGTCATCTTTGACTGGCTTCCACATGACCCTAAAAGCTAATTGCGTCAAAATTTTACCCGATCTCTAGATTACTTAACTGGATAAAGCAGCACTCACTACCGAGGTAACCGGTGGACAGTGCTGTTTGGCTATTTTGTTCTGTTCATAACAATTTTGACCAGAATAAGCGGCTCACAGGATAAACCACTAACCGAAATAAGTGGTGACCACTGTACAGGTGAATTGCCAGTGTCTAGACTAAGTTGATTATATTAAACAAGGGGGGGGGAGGGGGTCATAACATTTTCAATGCTGCAATCCATCCTATCCTTTAAAAGCATTCATTAACAAAAGTGAACTAAAATTTGAAATTTCGTCTTGACTTAAGACGATTTCATTTTCCATCCTCAATGAATATAGATTCTTTTTCCATCCTCAATGAATATATGCTAAAAGTCTTAGCTCCTTTTTCCAACTTAATGGAATATACATTATTTCCATAAATGCGATTAATTGTGTTTATTTTACTTAACTAGTTCTAGACTTATAAATGCAATCCATTATGTTTGATTTACTTAATAAACATTCAGTACTTGTATAAAATTCTAGTTTTGTATTGTTCTATTGTTATCGGACATCAGAACTTTGGATATAGTGAACGAACTCCAGAACAAGTGAGACAACTGCTCTTTGCCTTAAATCTCCAAAATCTCGCCCTCCCTGCAGGGGTGACTTCAAATCAAATCAAATTAGTGACCGAAATTTGCTGCTCCCCAGAGGCTCACTATAACCAAAGACAATCATATGGCCGGGAACCTATAGTGTCATAGAGTATAAAAATGAAATATTTTTTTTTATTTAGGAGTTTGCTGAGCAGGACAGTTCCAATGTCTGTGTGTTACCCATAAGTTTTCACACATGTTACAAATTTTATAAAATTAATAATTAAATATAAAATGTTGCAGATAGTTATATTTATTGTGTATATGTTCGTTTTATAAAAGGATGTAAAGCAAGATAATATTGATACCTGATTTTTCAATGCTGAGTTATGAAAAAGGAGTTAAAGAAAAGCAGTTTACAGATGTCGCACACATAACAGTGGAATCGTCCAGCAAATTTATCAAATATATTTAAAAATGTATCTGATTTTACTTTTTCTTTTTTTCAGGAAATGTATCAATTTACTTGCAGAGAGAAGTCCTGTGTATCTGTATTGCATCATTAATGTTTAGAAAAGATAATTTGTAATGTATATACTACTTTTCTAAAATAAAATACTTTATGGCATATATAATTTGTTGAAAACTTTTACTAAAAAAATTTTTTTTCATGTTTTTTTAACTTTTTGAGCATGTATCTGTGTGTGTATGAGTGAACACGATAGCTCCTAAATGGTGCATTCGATTGAGCTCAAATTTGGTATGCATCTTATAGACCATTGCCATGCAAACGTTATTGATTTTGGTGTATATATGACTTATAAATTTTTTACAGGGCTACAAAAAAAATTTATGGCCTATGGATAGAAATTCTTCATTTCTATCTATAGGCCTAAGTGTGTTAGTGTCTGAAGTGTGCTGGTGTCTGAATGATGCATTCAATTGAGTGCTAATTGGTTATGTATGTTATAGGTTTCAATCACATGACCTTCATAGATTTTGGTGTGCATAGAGCTGATAATTTGTTCATGGGCAGTGATCCATCTAGGATTTTTTCAGATGAGTAAAAATACTCCTTAACCTTTTTAGAAGTATTTTCTATTCCAAACAAGTAATTAAAACAACGAACATGCTAAATTTTCAAATACATAATTAAATAGCATTTGACACATAAATAATAACTGATTTTTATATCTAGGTACATAAATATCAGTTCAACAAAAACTAATTTTTAAAATTTAAAATCAGCAAATCATAATTATTTATCAAAATATACCTAATTTTATATGGAAAAGCAATGTGTAAAAACACATATTCCGAAATTTCTAAGGTGTGTATTCACATCTAGAGGTGTTGTTGCGATCACTGTTCACGGGGTTGCAAAAAAAAAAAAAAAATTCTCATACATAATGGCCTACAGATGCAAATCATTTATAGTGCGCTAGTGCCTAAATGGTGCATTTTAATAAAAGTTCATAGGTCACAGTCACACAAGCTGTATAGATTTTGATGTGGGTAGAGCACAGATGTTAAGTACAGTGCTACGAAATATTCTTATACATTATGGCACAAATTCTTGAAAGTGTAGTAGCATCTAAAGAGTGCTCAATTAGGTACGCGTGTTATAGGTCACTGTCTCTCACACTGTATAGATTTTAGTATGTGGAGGGCTTGCAGTTTTTTTTTTTAATTATTATATAGGGCTACAAAAATTATTCTTATACATTGCCTATACACTCAAATTATTTGAAGTACACTAGTGTCTGAATACTACATTTGATTGAGCTGATTAAATTTATTTAAATGCTTGATAAGGATCAAGAGTTCGGAAAGTCAGTGGAGTTATTCCAGTTTTTTTCTTAAGTATAAAATGAACTGCCAAAAGTAAGCTAATAATATTTTTTCACCCTCTCTGAAAACTGTCTCAAACAAAAAAAAAGGTTCTATAAAGAACCTTTTATTTTGTTTGAGATTCATAGAGGGGGAAAAGAAATCCAATGTACAATTTTAGTATGACAAATTTCAGGGAACCAAGATCAGATTTGTAATTTATTAAGATTTTTTTTTATGACTGACTTTTTTTCATATTTTAAGATTTTCTTTTGCAAAAAAAGCAGTCATAAGTTAAACACTTATTTTAAAACTCATTAAAATTAATAAAATTCAATTTATTAATAGGAATATTGCATATTAATTAGCAAACCTTTGTGAAATAAAAAGAGGGGTTACTGAATATTTTCCCCGAAATATACTGAAATGTTACACATCTATTCACCTTTTATCTGGAAACCTTTGCAAAAAAAAATTGGAAAATATTTAAATATTTTTCCAAAATATGCAGAAACATTTATAAATACCGTACCCGCCTAGTGCAGAAACGTTCCTGCAATTTTAAAATACAAGAGCTGCCCCATATTTTAAGGTAACACTTCCGATTCTTTTTTTTTTTTTTTTTTTTTTTTTTTTTTTTTTTTTTACAGTGTAGCTAATAATTTTAATTAACTAATTTTGTAACTTTTAAGTCTAAATGGTTTGGATTTTTCCGAGAATACCAGGCGTCACTACCTATGCTAGTAGTAAAGTGTATGTGTGGTTCCAGATAATTTTGAAAACTCTGTTGCTACACATTTGGGGGGGAAAAATGCAAAATAGCTACAATAGCATTCAAAATCAGATTATTTTTTAATGCACCATTTAATGCTCTATTTGTTTTATATTTATGCATTTTCATTTATTTTCAAGAGTTTTTCTAGAAGTGACTTTCCTTTAATGGTTCAATTTAACAACTTATGGCAACAATGCATTCTTGTAACTGTAGTGTTTAAAATAGAATCTGAAATGAGTTATTTTTAATTTAAGTGAACAAGATTAAAAGTATTGAGTGTAGTTTTCATTATTACAGCAAAACTTGGATAACTCGAGCATGATCTATTCAAAATTTCAACTTTGAATTATTCAAGTTTGACTATATAAATAAGAATTATTATTATTATTTTTGCAAGAAGATCGCTTTTGTGTTGCTTTCTAAAATGTGTAGTTCAAAAATGAACCCTAGCAGAGCAGAGAAAATGCTCTCTGATGTTGGATAATTCCTCATTTGTTTTTCACTATTAGGATACCTATGCTTAAATTTTTATCCTGCAATTTAGTGCCAACTATTTATAAAACAATTATTTAGTTGCCAGATTCTAACCAAAGAAAAAAAAAACAGTAAATAAATAAAATAAGCGTGCAGGAAAATAAAAGGTGAAATTTTCAGCATTTGTTTTCTCCCCCCATATTTTTCTCTTGATCTGCTGCTGAGTTCAACAATGTTTCATTATACTGGAAATCGAATACTTTGTGTATTTCTAAAATGATAGGAAAAGTGTAAAATTCTCTCATTTTCTTTCTCCTTTTTAGACAGACTGCAGGTTGTCAAGCTCTGCTATAGATAATTTTTTGCTTTAGAGCTCTAATTGCATGATTATAAATGATATGTAAAAATTTTCATTACAAATACACTCATCCTCCTATCTTTTCATGGGAAAAGAATGCTTATTTCTCTTGTTGAAATAAGTGGGGCACATGATGCGGGTGCTGTGCTAAAGGGGGTACCAAGATCAATTATCGCTCCTTGGGAGGGGAACCCTAATTAAGGTTTGACCCCAGGTGTCGTATACAGTAGTTGCGGCTCCGGTAAGTACTAGTGTTCTTGAAACAGCTCTCAATTATTACTCACACAGAATGTTTAATTCAGACCTTTAATATTTTAATTTACTGTTGAACTGAAGAGTTACTTGTGTCTATTAAGATTATTTTAAAGTATGAGTATACTTATATCTCTAAGTACAGATTTTGAACACAAAAAGTTCAGATTCAGTGATTAAAAAAAGAAAAATCAATTTTTATTCTTGTCAGAAATATTTCTAATTTTGTTTGTCTGTGGTTGTCAGTGTCACAAAAAGTTAAGTAAATGAACTAAGCACTTTTACATGTCATCGTAAGGCCACCAACAGTTATGCTGGTAATGTTACTTATTTATAAAATATGGCTACTTTTACAGAAATATGTTACATTCTGGGAACATTTTTCTGCCAGTTTTTCTCTTCATTTACAGAAATAGTATTTTTAGTTATTTCCTATATTACTATTATATTTCTCCAAATGTTTAAATGTTTTTATACATATATTTAAAAATTTTAATACATTTACAAAAATACAATAGTAATAATAAAATAAATATAATACCAGACTACTTACTGGTATTATATTTATTTTATGTATTACTATTATATTTTTGTAAATTTATTAATTTTTTTTAAAGTATTTGTATAAAAAAATTTAAACATTTGGAGAAATACGATAGTAATATATGAAATAACTAAAAATACTATTTCTGTAAATTAACAGAAAAACTGCAGCAAAATGTTGCCAGAATGTAACATCTTTCTGTGTACAGAAAGTTTCTGTATACAGAAGAATTACTGGCAGCAAAAAGTTGCCAGAAAATTTCTGTATACAGGAATTTTCTGTATACAGAAGAATTACTGGCAGCAAAAAGTTGCCAGAAAATTTCTGTATACAGAAATTTTCTGTCGACAGTAATAAATGTTATTCAACAGAAAGATTCTGTAACCCTTACAGATAGTTTCTGTATACAGAAATCATCAGCTGTAAAACGCTGCTTGGAAACGACTTTTATATGTATACGGAAAATTTCTGTAGGGAACAGAATTTTTCTGTCATATAACATACAGCTCCTGGCAACAGAAAATTTCTGCCTACAGAATATTTCTGGCAACTTTTTGCTGCCAGACTTTTTCTGTTGATTTACAGGAATATTTTTTGCAGTGTAGCACCTATGTCAAAGAACTCATTTACGTGCCAAATCTCGTATTATTAGCTTCAGTAGATTGTACATGCGAAATATTGACATATGGAAAATTGCAATTACTTTCTTGCCATCCCAATATTTACAGCAAGTATTATTTCTATAAAAATTCTTTTAGTTCGCACAAAAATATGCTTTTTTTTCAGGGATTTACTCGCAGTTCATAAAAAAAAGACATGTTGGTTTATTAAGTTTAGACACACAAAGGACATGGAAACTGAAGTCATAATCATATTTTAAATTTGTTTTAAAGTGGGAATAAAAAGAACAAAAACACGTTTCCTGTTCTTCGAGTACATATTTTAAAGGGAATCTCCTGCATATTTTCCCCCCCCGAGTGATTTGAATTCACTCGTAAATTTGTTGCATTTATTATCAACATACTTTTTGGAACTAACAATTATAATTATAGCAAATAAGTTGTAGCAAATGAAAATTGAAAACCTGTTTTTCAGACAAATCAATTTGTTCTTCGCGAATATAAACAGTGTTTAAAAAAATAAATATATAATTTATATCCCGTTAACAAACCTTTTTGATGGCGGCAAAGGGAATAGGCTAATTATCTCATAACAGACGGTAAACAACGTATTCCCTTATTTTAATTAAATTTAGGTGAGTTTGGATGAATAAAAAACTATTTGAATTCAATTATGCTCGTGCCATAATGAATGGGTTCGGATTTTTGAAAAAAAAAAAAAAAAAAAAAAAACTGTAGCTGGAATTAAATTAACTTGGACATTAATTTCTAATGCAATACGAACATTTTATTATTTGTATTCGAGATATATAGTATGAGAAAAAAAAATTTCTTCGCCATAGTTCAGTTACAAAAAAATAAACAAAGTAATGTTTGCAAATAAATTTATGATTTAGGTGAGGTAAAATATTTCCAACTGAATTTCTGATTGGTTGCTGCTGTCAGTTCTACTTATTTGCTAATGTTATTGAACATATTGTGGTAGTAAATAACGAATTGCAGTTTCACACCTTTTTGGTAAATTTATAGTTTAGGTCCATAACAATAAATTTATTTATTTGCCAGGAGAGGACAGCTCGCGTCACTGAATGCGTCGCTTAGAGCTACATATACGTACTTCCCGGAATTTCCCGCCACAATTTGGAACCTCATCAGAAGGTGGGGGACTTCTGAATATTGGCACCCCTCGGAAACTGCTAGCGACCGCCGAGAGGACTTTCGGAACCACGGCTTTAACGTGCACCGCATGTACACGGTGATCTTTAGTGGTACGCCGGTATCGAACCCACACCCTTCCGATTACGAATTGAACGCCTTAACCACTCGGCTACCACGGCCCCATAACAATAAATTGAAATTATTTAGAAAAGAAGACAATAAGGTAGCGTTTGCGGATACATCTACTATAAACTATAACATATCTTATAAATAAAAATGAAATTCTGTTTGTTTGTTTGTTTGTTTGTGGATTTGAGTTGTATACAAATCCACAAAAATGGACCTATCAGCCGGAAATTTTGCACAGATCTGTAAAATAATATAGAATAAATCATAGTCCACTTTAAATCTTTGAAAGTCCACCCGTTCCCGGAAGAGATTTTTTATGTTCTCCACGCAAAAAGCTTTCCGTAATTGTAACCCCTGTAGTGAAAAAAGTGTGAAATAAGGATCGTGGTTGCCATGTGTGGCGATTTTACCGAATAAGATGTTTTAAATTCTCAAAGTAAAAATAAAAGAATAATAATGATTTTTTTTTGTTAGTTTATATTTGTAAGATTATTAATTTTTTATTATAATATCGTGTGCATGGGAAATCGGAGCAGGAATGAAATGTTTTATACGCAAAACAATAAGAATTGAAGATTTCCGAGGCTAATATGTAATTTTTTTTAGTTTGGCAAAAAAATAAAATGGCTCAAATGCCGATTTTGAGAAAGTGAGTTCTAGCGGTTTGCACAGTTTTCGGCTTGGCGCAATTTATTGAGAGCTTAAGGAAATAGATTTTTGAAAACAAGTGCAAAGTTTGTATTAGAATACAGCGTTAAATTTTAATGATCCGTGAAGAAATAATGCAGTTATTAAGGGATTTCAAGCGATCTATCTTCAGAATTATCGCCAATTGAGTACATTGATTTAAGTTGGGGGAATTCCGCCAAATTTCAGAAAATTGAAATCTTCTCATTTAGTACATCGGAGTAACGATGAATAAAACACGTTATAGTCGATAATTTAAAAAATTTCGTCTGTATTAAGGGATTCCCCTTTTCAAATAAATGCGTGCTTTATTTTTTGGCGGCCGAACCATTTCCCATATTGATTGCTGCTAAGTCAATGCTTCGAATGATTCCCTGAAAAAACTCTTGCAAAATGGCGTATGTTGGCACTTTGGCGAGGCTTAGATTTGAAACTGGATTTTATTTGAGACTGGGATATATAATAACACTGGCTATAGATAAAAATGAATGTTGGTATGTGTGTATGATTTTGAAAAACTCCAGCACCGTTGCACCATGAAATGTGGTTCA
This sequence comes from Cheiracanthium punctorium, assembly GCA_038373885.1. Lineage (NCBI taxonomy): Eukaryota > Metazoa > Arthropoda > Arachnida > Araneae > Cheiracanthiidae > Cheiracanthium > Cheiracanthium punctorium. The sequence goes on from JAWZYV010008541.1 coordinate 250,941, forward strand.
CCTAAGTCTTTGAGAAGCTTTTTATGCTATCCGTTTTCCTCTAACTTGCCACTAGGTGGCGCAGCAGAACGTCGAATTCTATTCCGTTAGCCGTTTACTATGCAAATATCGTCCAACCGATTTCGATGAAATTTGGTACACGCGGATATTAGAACACGGAGAATATTTTTCAGTATCCATTTTGCTGTAACTTGCCGCTAAATGGCACTGCAACGCATTAACTTCTATACCGTTCGACTGATCGGCATAAAATTTCTTATACTTACACATTTCAGCACGAAGAATATATTCTAACTGTGTTCCTTTTGATGTTACTCACCACTAGATGGCACTGCAATGCATTATTATTTTAACTCGCCACTAGATGACGCTGCAGCAGGCCAAATTCTTGACGATTCAAATGGTCGCTATGAAAATCAGTATACATAGCTATTTGAACAATGAGAATATTTTGGCGTTATCCATTTTGCTATAACTCGCCACTTGACGGCACTGTAGCAAATCATTTCTTTAATTAACCACTAGATCGCGCTGCAGTGTATCACTTCTTGACTGTGCAACTGATCGCTATGAAAATAGGTATACATAGATATTTGAACACGGGGAAGAGTTTGGCGCTATTCTTTGGCGCTACTAAATTTCCTATATAATTTACCACTAGATGTCGCGTCAACACATGAATTTCAGGCCTGTCCAGCCGATCGACCTGAAATTTTGTATTCATCGATATCTGATTGCGAAGAATATTTCCGCCGTATCCGTTTTGCTAAAACTCGCCACTAGATTGCGCTACGCCGCATGACCTTCTTCACCGTACAAACGATTGCCTTGAAATTCGGTATGCATGGTTATTGAACACAATATAAAGCGATATCCATTTTGCTATATCTCTTTATTACAATAAATAGTAATCACCACAAATCGTAATATCAAAAAGTCCATTCATTCCCGTGCGAAAAACGGGTACTTCAGCTAGTTATAAATATAAATATACGCATAAAAATTGGTAACTCCTAAGCTACAAAAATGGCAGATTGCGTCAGCTCGTATATGTAGAAGCTAGCTTTAGATTTGTTTGCTCTCGGAAAAAAGGTACAAAACTTACAAGCACTATTTTCGAAGGAAAATATATTTTTTTATATAAACTTCAGAACTACGAGGTCGGCTCCGAAAGTAAAGTAACAAGCACTTTAAACAAAACCTTTATTCACAAAATCTAAATCAAACACAGGCATACCAAGCCACCAGGTGAAATGTTTTTTCAACATAGTGTCTATGGACATCGAAACACTTGTTTAATCTATATACCAATCTTTCGAAACCGGCGTTGAAGATATAATGGCCCTGCTCGCTGAGCCACTGAACAACGATAATCTGAACCACGACATCGATTCAGGCGGTTTGGCATCGGAAGTGACGTTCTGCCAGGTGCTTCAACAAATGGCCCGAAGAGATTGAAGTCACTACTTGCGAGATTAGGAGCGTAGGGAGGATGTCCAATCAGTAGAACTTTAGCCAACCACGTGTACCCGGGACGGGCTTTGTCATGCGACAAGATGACACTTAGACAAGCTGACGACGAATTTCTTCTGGGGAGGTTTTTCTTAAACCACAAAAATCGCATGGCACTTCGCACGTCAATAGCCGAAGACGCATCCAGCCGCTGGCGCCTCCATTTTTTTTTTTTCTATTTCAGATTTCGGAGCTTTATGGGACTTCCAGCTCGTTCTAGTGGCATCTGATTGTCGCGTACTTTTTCGAACCACTTTTCGTATGTGTTAATTTTGTTTCATTAGAGATAGATGAACTCTATTAAATAGTATATCTGAAATAGTGATCACGTTCAGACATTAATGTATTAGAATTCTTTTGGGTGTTCCCGTAAAAGATCTGCAAATTCTACAAGAACAATTGGCCATTGTTTCAAACGATAGTGTTAAAGGTAATATTATAAAGTGATGTTCGCCGCACTTTATGGTAACTACGATATCAGGAAAAGTACTAACTGAAGCAAAGAGGTAATTTTTAATGAGTATGCCTTTATGCTTGCGAATGGGATAAGTTGTATAAATTTTCCTGGATTATTATGGAATTTAAATATGTTAATGTAGTTGTGGGTGTATTATTATATTATTTTCGGGAAAAATATGCAGCGAGTTCATATCTCCTTTAGAGGCGCACAACAAAACGTTCCGACTGGCAATCGGCCTTACCAGAGCCGACTGGATAAGGCACTGAACATGGTGGATGGCTGAAGTATGAAGGTCCCGCGTTCGGGCCCGACGCTCGATCTAATGTTCTAGAGTTTGGGTTGTTTTTCTTGAGATATGATGTGAATAAAGGTTAGAACATTTTAAAAATTCCTCCGACCAAGGCACCCCTTCCCCCTTCCCAGTAGCCAGATGCCCCTCCTATAGGCTTGCCATAACACAAAACCCACAGACTGACAATCCCAATAAGCGGTAACTAAACATCTAAATAAGTAAATAGAAAACCAAGTAAAAATTACAACATTTTAAAAATTTGTTTTAATTTTTCTTTATAGTTTAAGGTTAATGTAAAAAGCCTAGTTCCTGTTAACAATAACCAGCTATTATTAATACTAACCATGTATTTTGCTATGCTAAATAAATATTAATCAAAGTTACAGGCAAACATTAATAATTAAGAAAAAAATATTAATGAGGTTTGATGATTTTGATTAATGACGTAAAATTTATTGAAATGTTTCCAAATGTAGCATATTTTTTGTTGTTGTCTCTGTTTGTTAATCAGCTGTCAATGGGTTTTTGCTAACCTAAATAAAATTCGTTGGGCTCGTCCATTTGCAGAAGGCCACCCTCCCAAAAATCCTCTATCAGTAGTCCTTTGTTAATAGTCTATTTGGATAATATATAAATGTATGCGTAATAGGTATCTCAATCTAAAGGCTTTGAAAAAAATCACCAATATAGTTGATGTAATAATTAATAACAACCGCGCGCGCGGTTAATTAGATAAATTACATTAAATAAATCCCTTCAGCAAGTTTATTGGGTTATCCTTGTTATACATGCACGTATATGTGTAAGGCAATGTTTAAGTGTTTTTTTCTGTAGACAAAAAACGAGTGGGCCGATTTAAGTTCTTAAAAAAAATGATTTGTCCTCTTTTCACGTTCACGCATGGACTTTTCTCTCGACAATACTGTTTTTCTTTACAGCCATGTCAGCAGGAAATGAAGGGCTTTTGAATCTTTACGCAATGATCCCAATCCGATAAAAAGTATACCAGTGGTGGCAAACTTTTTTGCACATCATACGCCAATATTTTTCGGACGGGCTCAGATGTGACTTACAACTTAATCCTTTAACGCGCAGTGTTCCCGCTCTGGGAACACCAAACTCTGACGTTTCGACTGTTGCCAGACACGGAGAATAGATTGGATTTCTATATAAATAGTCGCGGGTGTAATAGCTACACGAGAATCCTTTACTTTTTAGCACGTCATTTCCCGTAAAAAAGATTACTTTTAACGGAACTGAACTGACATCTGCTGAAAAATGGAAGAATGCGAGAGCAGCTGGATAGATTGCCCAATGCTGAATAAAGGGCAGCCATCGCTCGACTTAACGACCAGCAAGATGGCGGACGATCGAAACGTTCATCGCGTGCCACAGATCTAGAGACCCTTTTTTTGACGCAGCTGGCTGTGCGTCACAGCCAGATGCGTTAAAAAAAGGGTCTCTAGATCAATTAATCAAAAGGGTCTCTAGATCACGGATTCTTCATCTTAATGCAAAAATTTTTGGCCAATTGAAGATCGGGAAAGAGGCGTGAAATTGTATTAAAAATAATTTATTTTTCAGTTCCAATCCCACGGGATTACGGTCTTAATACCGCGGGACTAGTCCCACAAATATTCGTGCGGGATCCCGCAAGATCGGGATTGCATTCCCTAATTGAAATTGTTGTTCTGAGAATAGGCATAAGGATGCAAATGGCCAGTTGAAATCATCGAATGCCCAGTTTGGACCACGGGCAGTGATTTGGCCTCCTCGGTGCATACATAAAAGGCAATGTTCAAATGTTTGTTTCTTCTATGAAGTAAAAAAAATCTGGAGTGACTCCACTCGACTTTCCGAACACTTACGATTCAGATCATTACCAAGCACTTAAATAAATTTGAATCGATGAATAATTCAAACATATATACCAAATTGAAACTCAATCGAATGCACCGTTTAAACGCTTGCGCACTTTCAAGAATTTCTCCCCATATGCCATTATGCCATAACATAAAAGAAAGTTTTGTCGTAGCCCTTTAGAATAACTATAAGTCCTATACACACCAAAATCAATACCGGTCTTGCAACGGTGGTTTATAACATGTATACCCAATTTCAGCTCAATCGAATCTACCGTTTAAACGCTAGCGCACTTTCAAGAAATTCCCCCCATAGGCCATCATGTAAAAGAAATCTTTGTCGTAGCCCTGTAGAAAAACTATAAGTCCTATACACACCCAAATCAATACCGGTCTTGCGACGGTGGTTTATGACATATATATCCAATTTTAGCTCAATCGAATGCTCCGTTCAGGAGCTATCGTGTTCACTCACATACACACAAACACACATACACACACACACATACACACACACACATACACACACACACACATACACACATACATACATACATCTCGTAAAAATAGCATAAATGGATTCAGAAGCCCTCAAAACGTGTCAAAACACCAAAATCTCGAAGTCGAATTTTTTCATGATTACAATACTTTCCTTACATGGTACATGTTCGGAAAGTAAAAAAGCAACTAAATCGATTTAAGCGCGATTTTAGACAAAGAAATCCCGCTTTACGAATTACAAGACAAAATAAAACATTTGCAAACATCATGTGACGCTCTTTTAGAGGCATAATATCAGAACTTATGCTGAAAAGATAAACTTTTTCTGTTCAGAATTAAATCATTTTGAAAGTGTCCAGATTTGTTTCCGAACCGCTTTTTATGTTCTTCCTTTTTGATCTCATGTAACACTTGCGTGTTTTTTGTACCATTGATTTACAGTTAGTTTAGTTTGCAGTCATCTCAAGTTAGTATCTGTAATGCAGAATCTATATCACAAAGAATTTCGCATTTTTTGCGATTTCGAAACGATGAAATTAATCTCAGTCATACGAATATGAAAAATACTTGATTGTTTCCGTGCGAAGAATGGGTACGCTGCTAGTTATTAACAATAATTGATTAATGACATTGACTATAATGGATGAATACACATAATAAATCACGTATTTGCGAAGTGTAATAAAAAATAAAAAATAAAAAAAGTACTAACTGAAATTTTTTTTTACATATATTGGGTTGGCAACAAAGTAATTGCGTTTTTCCGTATGTCAATATTTCGCCTGGCCAAAACTACTGAAGTTAATTATGCGAAATTTGGCACGTACGTGAGTTCTTCAACATAGGTGCTAGATCAGAGAGCATTTTCCAAAATTCGTAATCTTAGGGGGAGTAAGGGGCCAAAAAGTTCTTTTCACATATCCCGCGTGATCTCAAATAAAAATAGAGATATCCGTGAAATTCTTTCTGTAAAATACAGCAGTCACGAATACCTAAAAATTAATTTCAGGACATTTTTAATATAGCGAAAAAAGGGGGAGGGTGGCCATCTTTTATGGACGAAAAAAAATACTGCCAGTGAAATTCTTTCTTTAAAATGTAACAAATATGAATCGTATGTTCAGGCACAGCTTACCTGTAATTAAAAACTTGTTGAAAACTTATTTGCTTGAATTTTATACCAGTAAACGCAATTACTTTGTTGCCAACCCAATATATTTTTGACATACTGAGAAAAATAGATTTTTGAATACTATTCCTGTTCAAAACTTTCTGAAACGGTATTGACAAAAGAATTTACAAAGATTTAAACGCAAAAAAATTAATTGAAAAACATCCAATTCTAACTATAAACGCAATGAGATGAAAAATAGTCCAAAACTATTGGTTTTAATGAACGCTATCCATTTAGCGGAAAGAAAATAGAGTAGCTTGAGAGAATTACTTCTCTAAAAATATATATTGAAGACGATCAATGCAAAGATTTAGTGGTTTAAGACCTTGGTGACAGATCGTTCCGAGCTGACTGGAAGTTTATTCAGCTGGGAAAAAAGTCTGTAATTTTTCTCATTTCGACAAGGAGAAAAAAAAAAGAAACTTCGACAAACAGTTTATTTTGTGAATGTACGCCACTTCTCAAAATCAAAAAAAAAAAAGGAAACTTTTCTTTTTTCAAGCTGTAATTTCTATTTTGATGAACAATTTGGAATTATATGGGAGCCTGTTTCTGAGCCCTTGTCTGGAACGTTTTTGTTGTTCTAATTCTTCGAACGTCCTGCAAAAAGTAGCAAAACTGTAAAATATTGTTAATTATCCAATTAGATCGCAAAAAATGTTACAAAAAGTTTTTTTTTTATTCGGAAGAGCGTAGAGTTTAAATTGATCAATATGCTTGAATTCTTTAAGGAATTGTTCCGGAAATTTGAGTAATAGAAGGAAACGCTGCTGCCTCCGTTTCACGTTGACTGAAAGTTATGAAAATTTTTATTTTGGTTCCATTTTTTTTTTACCTAACTTTGTGAGTTCTGATTTACAAGCGTAAATAGCAAATAAATAAAAAGATTTAATAGATTTTTAAATAATAAATAAAGGCTAAAAAATCCATGAAAAGCATAAGTGCATGACAATACTACACTGTAAAAAAAATCGAGGAACGTTCCTTGAAAATAAAGGGCAGTTAAGGTGTCCTAGAATTCCAAGGAAAGTTATTCAGGAAATTTCAACTGAATCGTATTGTTCAGTACAAATTGTTTAGTAAAGTTCCTGGTATTTACATCTAATATTCCTTGGAATTCTAGGGCACCTAAGCAGCCCATTATTTACAAAGTTAATTTTTTTTACTGTTTTTGTCATTTTTAAGTAAATTGAGTGTTTTTTAAGGGTGTATGTCGAAGAAAAAAAACTCTGTTTTTAGTCTTGGTACACAAATTGAAATAAACTAATAGCATCATGATCTCCAAGAAATTCCAGATGGTTCTTCATAAGCTGCTTTACACACTGCGATAAGCGAAAAAGCTGTGGCTTTTGTGAAATTTTCAGAAAAAAATTCTTAAACACGGGTCTGAGCTGCAAGATTTTTCGAAGAGTGACACGCTTTGCGATAATTTCCGATTTTTAAGAATTTTTTCTAAAAGTTTTGAAACTGATACAGATTGATCGCTTATTTCAGTATGTAGCGGCTCAGCTTGTAAAGAGACAGTTTCAAAACTTTGAAGTGACTGGCATTTTTAGTTTATCTGTACTTATGTACCAAAATCACATGATTTTTCCTAACTACACCGTTAAGCGAATTATGAGAGAAATGCTCAAAAATTGAGAATTTTTCGCTCCTTTGATATTTGTCGATTAATTTAGCAAATTTTACTCAATCGGGAGAATGGCTGTTTGAAGTCAAAAATTGAGTAAAAATATACTCCGTTTGATTATTATTTTACTTAATAGATTTAAGCGTGTATTTATAGAAAAACGGATTAAAGTAAAGTTTTCAGATGGGAATGTTTACATTCAGCGTGGTATTTGTGGTTCTAAATTTTTCCGTTTTTTCCAAGGAACGTTCTTGCATTTTTTACAATGTATTAACATTGTTTTTTTTTTCCGATTTTTTGGAAAATGGTATGTCTCAAGTCGCTCTAAATTCATGGAAAATTCTCAGAATTTATCTTTATGCATACACTTTAAAATATATCCAGTAGTTGGTGGTAAACTGGAATTATTCCTACATTCATTTCTGAACGTCGAAAATACACTTTCAGACATAAAATCGCATTGCCAAAATATTTCGACGTAATATTAGGGGAGTGATGGGTTGCAATACTCGTCAGTATTGATAGTGCAGTGGAAATATTTCCAGTGTACATCTGTACACAAGCTATTAAATTAAAACTAACAGTACTTATAAAAACTGCTAACTACAAGCCGACATCATTATCGGCAAGAAACATTTTGAAATACTCTGTCAGAAATGTGAATTGCTTCCCACAATAATTTAATTTATTAAAATCGAAAAAGATTGTACTGTTAATAAGTTTATTCAAAATATTTAACTCATCACGTAAGGTAAATAGACAATGAAAATATTTTAAATTCAACTCTATAAAACCAAATTAACAAAAAAAAATATTATCAAGCATTCTCACTAAAATTTATACTTCATTAATATTCATTTTGCCTTTTAGATTTTTAAAGAAAAGTCTTCATCTATTCTATTTACCGTTAAAAGAATAATGAACTTTAATATTTCTTTCTTGTTTTAGATAACGTATTTTCTGGAAAATTAAAGATTCCGTTAAAAATGAAGTTACACGAAAGTATTTAATGTAAGATTTATTGTTTTTGGAATAATTACTTCAAAGAATCTCATTTAAAATGTTTCATATCTCGTCCATTTATAAATAAGGAATTTTATCTTCTAATAAGAATAAAATTCAGGTATGACCGTAAATATTATTTAAAATTATTAGATAAAAAATTGTCATAGTAAGAACTTCCTTAAAAGCACATACTAATTTACTTTAGAATACAGATTCGGTTTTCCAAATATTTGAATTAATAATCTTTCGTCGTTGAAAACAAATAGGTCTAAAATTTCAAAGACATTAAAAAATTACAAATGCCTCATACCAGCTTTGAAAAATTACACATTATGAAAGATATCGGCGGCTACCTTGGTAGTGTAGTGGTTAAAGAACCATTCTATCACATACCTTGGGTCGGCTCCGGCATGGATGTTCATTTGTCCGTTCCTTCATAGAAGGTAACGCTGGCTCCCCATTGGGTGCCCTCATAATAAAATGGCCACTAATTCGGGCATTAGTTGAGGGAAAATACTTGATGATCAAGTGCCCACCCATGAAAAATAAGATATTGATGGTGTAATTTTGACTTATGATACCGGTTGTCCGAAATTAAACGACTCTATTTTAACCCTTTAACGTGCACTGTTCCCGCTTTGGGAACACCAAACTCTGACGTTTTGACTGTTGCCAGTCACGAAGAATAGATTGAATTTCTATAAAAATAGTTGCGGGTGACAGAGCTCCACGAGAATCCTTTACTTTTTAGCACGTGATTTCCAGTAAAATTACCCCCCCCCCCCCACGATTATTTTTAACAGCACTGACATCTGCTGAAAAATGGAAGAATGCGAGAACAGCTATATAGATTGCCCAATGCTGAAAAAAGGGCAGCCGTTGCCATCGCTCGAGACTTAACGACCAGCAAGATGGCGGACGATCGAAACGTTCATCGCGTGACACAGATATAGAGACCCTTTTTTGACGACAGCTGGCTGTGCCGCACAGCCAGCTGTCCGTCAATGGGTTAGCGCCTCAGTGGGTTAAAACTGTCTGCAGACGGATCAATTGCTAAGAAAGTTATGAAATTTCGTGTTGCACATAATGGATGTACGGGTTTTTGTTTGAGCAAAAAAAAACAAAAACAAAACAAACAACAAAAAACAAAAAACAAAAAAAAAACTACCGTATTTACCCGCGTATAAGTCGAAAATTTTGGAAAAAAAAGGGGGCTTTAAAGTGTGTGTGGGGGGGTCTATCCATACGACAGTCCTTAATTTTTAATTTCTTTTCTTTTTTTTTTTTAAATCAGAAGTCAAAAATGCCCTTTTAAAAGACAATTGTTCTCTTCCCTCATTCTATACCAGGAAGAATGTAGCGATACAAAGATGGGAAAAGTGTATCATGTTGTTGTTGTTGTTGTGGGATTACGGCCAATGAGCTACACGTGGGCTCTGGGACGAAGGGTGGGATGTTCCCCATGGAGGTCTTTCCACGGGATCCTAACCCAATACGTACATCGTGACAAGCCGATGAAGACGGAGGAATTTTGTGAATTGTTTGACGAGTCCGACACTGAATCGGGTCTTGAATCAGTTTAACTTTGCATATTAGTACTTTAGCATATCATACTATCAGTAGTGTCCTATTATTATTATTCATTATAATCAGTTTTATTAGGTTGTAACGAAAGTTTCCCGCCTCCGCAAACTTCGTCAGCACACAGTTCTCGTTGGCGTATTGGCTCCTATTTTGTCAAACGATTTTTGGCATTTGAAAGAAAGAGGCTTACTTTATAACACTGTGTTGTGAAATCTGTAAAAAATATAGTTATCATTAAGTATAAGGTGTCTCAAATGGAACTATCACTCTAGAGGATTAGAACCATCCTTTACTTCCAGTTGTGTTGCAAAAAGTCAGCTACATAATATCAACGAATTAGGAGTACAGCTTTAAGTACTATTGTTGTATCATGTGACACTGTGCAGGTTTGGTACCGAAAGTTAGAAAACAGTTATCTAAGGAGTTAGAAGTTAGTATTTCAGGCAAATATGGCGGAAAACTTTCGTTACAAACTGATACTTTGTATACTACTTTTGTATATTATTATTTTTATTGTTGTATATTTAGTACTTTCTTTTTTTCCCAGATGATTTTGATTAAATGTATTTAACAAAAATTAAAGTTTGTTGATCGGGAAATGGGGTGGCTCGACTTATACGCGGGTAAATACAGTAGTTCACATATTCGCCACCAGAGGGCGTCTTTCCTGATCGACGGCCTCCCCGGTCCCCAGATTTCAAACCCTGCTTTGGGGGAGGTTGAAACGTTGAAACATTGGGTAAGTCGTGATAATCCAAGAACTTTGTCTGATCTTAAAGGCAGCGTTTCGCAACACGCTCCTAGCATTTCCTCCGAACACTCTGTGGTCAGCTGAGGAACAGGCTCTCTTACGATTACGATTAAAGTCATGTAGCCGACAGTGATGGCCTTCCTGTTGAACATGTTTTGTTGTAATAAATATTTGTAAACTATCGTAAATGCATGCTAAATGAGTAATACATGAAAAAAGACACCCTGGTGGTGAACATTTGAACTACTTTTTAAAAAAAAAAAAAAAAATTCGTTCAAACAAATTCCCATACCTTCATGATGTCCCGTGTGATGCAGATCATCACATATCTTATTTCAATTATCAATTACTTAATTGTTAATTATTTCTAAATTTAATCCGTGTTCAAAATTTATTCTTTGCACTTTCGATTCGGATTTTCTTCGCTTCGCCTATAAAGTTTTATTTCTGCACCTGCCTTATTTAAAAGTAATCTTCGGTTTTCATTTATTTTTCCTTTTTTTTTAAATTTCAGTTTTGCATTTGTAAAGCCTAGCGTTTCAGCTTCGATGGTTTGTTTATGACCCTATATGGCATCCAATCTATAAATAACATTGGCTTTCATTTTGGGTTACAATTTAGCTGATAGATTTTTTCTTTTATCCTGTTGGCGCGTCGGGAATTCAAAAATAATTACATAGAAATATATTTAACGCCTACTGGCGCCTCTTTGTTTTCGCACTTTGTTTGACATGCCCTTGGGCGTGTTTTGCTTCTGTTACTACTTTCTTGGTTTGCGTTTTCTTTCCACATTTTTCGGTTTGCTGTTGACCTGAAAAGCTGCATCTCTTTGACGTCTGCCCGGCCACCGCAGGACTTTATATTTTTCAAGTTTATATATATCTTGATATGTTAAATAAAATGTAAATGCCACTTTACGATGTCTTGCTCTTTTATCACGGCTTTGTCTTGAGGTAATGAACCTGGGTAATCTGCCCCACATCCTGTACAAAACTTCCCAAATTTCCCAACAATAGTTTCGTCGGTAGACAACTTTGAAATAGGGTCGTTTAATTTCGGACAACCTGTATTGTAAGAAACGCTGGAACTGAAAATTTGACAAAAATCCCAAAGAATAAACACATACTTCTTAATAATTCAATAAAACTGTATTTTCGAATTTCCAAAATAAATTCTGCATTCTAAACGTTGAATATGGCTTTAAATATTAAAAGCAAAATGAATTTAAAGGTAGTTATGAAGCTTGCAATAAATCTAGATTTTCCTTTTTTTAATCACAATTTTCACCTTTGGCCATTAGCGTGGCGCCGGAGTCAGAGAGAATTAAACCTACAGCTCAAAAATACGCGCATCTCTACTCGATAATTTGTTTTAATAGTTTTTTTTTCCCAACGAACAACAAAAAGGGAAACTGTTTTAATGGATTTCCTAAAAACTTACCGAGTTTGCGACACTAATTTAATTTCTACCATTTTCAAAAGTCTGAAAAAAAATCTCTCTTTTGATTTTCATTTAATTACCGGGAGATAATCTTTTCCCATTTTATTAAACCATTAAACTTTAAAAATGTAATGAATGAGTTCTGAATAGATATTTCCAGTTATTTGGGTAAAGGACTCAGAAAGCGTGCATTATCAGCCTCATGAGTTGCTTGAATGTGTGACCAATCGGAAATTGAAAGTAATATATGATTGGAAATTTGTCGGTCAGAATAATTCTCAAATAAATTTAACGATTTATATATTTATGCTGTGTATAGAATTAAATTCGTTTATCTTCTTATAGTTTTTTTTTCTATTTGATAAAATTACTAATATCTCATGAATAAACATTTTTTGTTCATGGTTTCAAAATTCAATAAAAAATTTTCCGTTGCAGTGTTTGTACAATATTGTAGTCAAAATTACAACACCAATATCTTTTATAAGGTGTAATTTTTCAGAGCTTCTGTGGGGTATTTTTAATTTTCTGAAATCTGAAATTTTAAATCTATTTACTTCAGAAGAACATTAGCTAAAATAAAAGTATTTGAAAGACCTAATCTGTATTCTAAAAATTTTTTAGTATATGCTTAAAAAAATTGTTCTGAGTAAAAAAGAAGCTCTAGATTTATTGCAAGTTCATAAACTATATTTAAATTTAATTAAAAAATATGTGCAGTGATATATATATATATATATATATATGACAAAGCTATTAAATCAGTGACCTTCTATTTCAGGAAAATCATGAAACTTGTCCAGTTACTCTGTGTGTTGATGACGTCCCTCGCAGTACTGCTGTGCCATGTACCTGTGACTGCTGCATTCGCATGCAGGACGTGCAGTATTCCGTTTTTCTACGGGATGTGCTGTTCTTTCCTTCAGCGCTGCTGCGATCGTACGTCAACTACAGGTAAGAATAAAAATAAACAAGAGGGGTAAATAATGCCAAATGCATCGATAATGGGACGGCAACATGCGAAATCGAGCGGCTTCCATTTTATAGCGCCCCAGAGAGATAACTCCTAATTTCGAACCCATTCCACACAACTGTCTTATCTAGAGAAGCTGCCCCCCCCTCCCAAGGTCAGTCCTGCTTTCAATTTCGGTGTTCAAATGAGAATCGAGCATCAACTGACTGAGCCACTACGCACCAAATGGGTCGCATAGAACACCGCAGTCAATTGCTTTTTATCAACGCTATTTGCTAGGACGTTCTCTATGAAAGATGTATTGGCTGTATCTCTAAAATTCTTCTTCATACAGCCATTTGTTTTTGAAGATAAATCAGAAATTGCCTTTTGCATACACAATTCGAGCTTTCATAAAGATATATCTGCTATAAACACCAGATGACTTCTAGAATTTACATTTCGAAATTTCATTTTCTATCCAATGACACAAAAGAAAAACGATCCAATCATTTCGATAAACTTTCTCCACTCACTAATTTATATCCAAGGCTAGGCGTTTCTGATAATTTCTATCGGAAATAAGATTTAACTTTCAATGTATCTGCTTAAATTGTCAATACATACGTGAATAATAACTCTATTGTTCTTGGACAGACCAGTTTAAAATGGAAACAATATTGAAAATCATTAAATAAATTTTAGCAAAATTAAATTACAATCGACTAAAATGCTCATAATGACGCTCTCTCAAAAATTAAAGTCTGTAAAAATATACAACAATAATTTTATTACACAGAACGAACTAGCTATGCACGTTATCATAGTTCACATAATAAAGGAGTTTTATGATGCGAAAATGAAACCCAATTTGCATTCGTATTATACTCTGTCATAGTAGTATCCAGTAGTTTCCATTTTATCGTCAGAGGGAGTTTAATTTAATTTTTAACAGACATTAAAAGGGATAATCCTATTTAGTAGAGTATGAAACTTCCGAGTGATATACACATTCAGCTTTAATTTATTAAATCAATTTGCGAAACTTCGTTTGTCTTCAATTAAGCATTATCGACTTTTGATATCGCATTCTTAAAATAGTGTTTCATATAGTTTTGGATGTCGAAACTATGAAAATTTACGTATAGGAAAGACTGCAGTCAGTTAATAAATGATTAAAAAGTACAAATGATTGTTTTTTTAAAAGATGAATTACACTGGTCTACAAAAATGAACTTTTTCCTTTCACAAGACTTAAAATAACAGATTCTAAAAGAATTTTTCATGCTGAATTCAAATATCATTTCAGTTTTTCCCCCATCGGGCAGGAATTTTGTGTGATATTCATTTGAATTTTTTATAATATTCTAAAAAACCCGTAACTAGCTATCTAACTCAAAATTATAACTACTCATATGGCGGACTTAGAAAGTGGTAGATAGTAACTTTCAGGCATATTTTGCATCTGGAATGTCTCTCCTCTTGGTCCAACAGAGTCAGCCAGCATATTGGAAGTACACTTGCCTTGGTACCTCTTCTCCATTGTAGAAATTTGCTGATGTAAATGCTTACCGTGTTCATTGCTGACAGATCCAAGATTTTCGGGGAAGAAGTCTAAGTGAGAGTCCAATAAGTGCATTTTTAAAGACACGTTGCATCCCATAGCTTTCTAAGAATGCAGAAGATCAGCCACTACGTCACGATAGTTTTCAGCTTTATGGTTTCCAAGAAAATTGCAGCATAAACTTTTGAAAGAGTGCCAGGCTGCCTTCCCCAGTGGATTTAACAGTCTTTCGAAATGTTCATCAGCCATTAATGACCGGATTTGTGGGCTCATAAAAATTCCTTCTATCAGTTTAGCATCACTGGGGGATTTCGGTTTCAAGTACAAGAATCCATCAGAAAATTTATCCATAGCTTTGACGAAATTTTTCACTACTCCTAACTTAATATGCAATGGAGGTAAAAATATTTTTTCAGGATTCACTAAAGGGACATTTGACACATTTTCCTGGCAGGGATAAGAGATTCACGTTTGGGTCATGATTTTTTAAGTGAGAATTCTTATCTCTGCTGTCTCATTCTGACAAAAAACCGCAAAATTTGGTGAACCCAAGTTGCAAACCAAGCAATAAAGCAATGACCTTTAAATCACCACAGCTGTTCCATTCATATTTTTCATATTGTATTTTCTTTCAAACTAGTTTCATATTTTCATATGTCTCTTTCATATCAGTGGCATGCGCTACTGGTACTGATGGAAGTTCATTGCAAATATGTAGCATCAGAGCCTTCAAACTAACTTTAGAGGAGTCTATGAACAATCGCCACGCATCTGGCCGGTGTTGATGCCCAAGACTTTCCATAACTGAACAAATATTATTACAAAACACAATACCATTTTCTTCAGAGAAGCAGTCTTTGAAAACACTATGGCGGCTACGATAGCTACATATTCTTATACTTTTTTGGAGTAGATGCTACCCTTTGGTAGTTAATACTTCAGCTTGCTGTTTTGACAGATTTAAATCCCGAATCAGGTCATTAAGATCTTGCTGATTGGGAAAATATGGTTCTGATGAACAGCTACTGGCTTCATATGTAGGATCATTTTGATTTTCGTCTGAATCATTTTGAATTTGAGTCAGCTCAATGCTGACGCATCACAATGCCAGATTAACAGGTCTGAGCATGACCAAACATGAATGAACCTGCACAGTATTGTTTTACGATGCTTCGGCATGATATTACAAATCATTTCCTTAAATACAGCTTTGGTAAAAATCGCTACATATGAAGTAACAGTTCCTACGACAGGTCAATGAAAATGCCAAAATCAAATTTTGAAAAGTAGCTTTTACGTAAAAACAATGTCTGATGGAAAAATTCTGACTACATATCTGAATTCAGGATGAAAGAATGCACTAGATTTACTATTCAGATTTCTTGTGAAAAAAACCTTGTCGACCAGTGTTATTAATCATCTTAAGCGTTGCGTAAGGAAAGTGTCATCATTTGGTCTAGCCGTACGTTCAGGATACGAAATTAAACCATTTTTGGTTTTTGCAGATATTAGAAGCTGTTGCATGACGGAAAAATTTTTCAAGCTATAATGAGTGCAGTATTTTAAGCAGAATTTATAGGCAGGATGTCTCAAAAGATGGTAAAGAACTTTAATTTTTTATCCACCAGAGATAAATGGGCAATGGAAAAGAAATTCAAATTAAGGCAATCTACTTATATAATACGCTAACGTATGCGGTACCAAAATCGACGATATTTCCCCATTGCGAACGGCAAGAGCTAGATGTAAACACGAGTGCCATAATAATAACGCATGTGCAAAAATCCAAATTAACAGTTCAATGACGTCAAATTTCGCAGGTATCTCTACTTATGTAATACGCTAGCGTATGCGGTACCAAAATCGACGATATTTACACGCTACGAACGGCAAGAGCTAGATGTAAACGTTAGTGCCATAACAATAACGCATGTGCAAAAATCCAAATGAATAGTTCAATGACGTCCAATGAAGCAAACCTATGTCACGCAGTAGCTAGATTGCAAAATAACAATATTAGGTGCACAAAAATGCGAGATCTTTGGAGTTTATCACAGTTTTAAAATATCGAATTTACAATACTTGGCGCATTCATTCTTGCCCATCTAAAAAATGTCACCATGCATTGGGCTGTAGCACATTTTAAACATTGGCTGTTTCAAGATCGGCTTTTATGATGACACCCAAAATGTGTAGCAAACCTAACCCAAATAAATTGAATAAAGCAAAGAAGCATGATTTTCAATGAAATGATTCCAGAAATTGATCCAATATTGCACTGAGTATAAAGAACAGTTAAGGTAAGATTACGTTTACAAAAAAAATCTCCTAGTTCATTTTCACAAACTGACAGTTTAAATTTTTATACGACTCCCGTAAAAAAAAATTTCCAATTAGTAAAATGTGACTCATACTCTAATGAGGCGACGTGCAATATTTTAGCCTTTCATCATAAAATGCTTCATAGATATCTTTAGACAGACGGTCAAGGGTTGCATGAGAATTTGAATGCAGGCATCTATTGCTGGAGTGCAAAAAATTTATTTTCTTTCGTAATTTCCGTACGACAACTGAAACGCGATTTTCCGAAGTGATTTTTTCCCCTTCGAAATACATCGAAAGTTATTTAACTCAGTTTATAATTATCTTCATATCTCTGACTTTTTTAGGACATAATTCTCAAATTTTGTGAATCGTTTCATTAGTACACGCAGCTTAATTTGCTAATTGGGAATTTTTTCGACACGGGGGATCGTAATCTACTTTAAAAACTATCAATTTTTAAAAATTAATAAGATATTGTTCTTACCGTAGTCTTTTCCCCTACCTTATTTTTAACATGTTTTCAATTTACATTGCCCGCTTATCACTAATAGATAGAGAATTAAAGAGTGTTGCCACCTTTTTGGGACACCCTGTATAATGATATGCTGTTATTGTAAACATGCCACACACACAATAGTCAGCTGGGACACAAAAACGTACAATTATTAGAAAGAAACTGTGTTATTGTAGATATGGATAGCAAAGGATAAATTTGCATTGGCAAGATCTTCAAATATAATAAATAATTATAAATAATTAATAAATAATAAAATATATTGCGACGTATATTTATAAGCGGTTTCTTAAATAACACAGTTGGATTACAAGCAAATCGCTGTTCATTTTCGATGGGGTGTAAAATCAACTGTTTTTATACAAAAAATAGGCATTGAAATACAAAAATGAAAAACTCGGCTATTCCAGCCTCGTCATGGGGAGGCATCCCTGAACCTCCCCTAATTGTTTAGTTTCATTATTGCCCTATTAAAACGATATTAATTGACTATGTCATTTTATCTCTCATCTTTCTTGTATTTCGCCTGGTAACCCTATGTTGAAATTTTTAGGATTGTAAACTATTTATAGAAAAACACATGTGACGCATATTCTACAGCTTACGAAATAGTGTAACAACAGATTAAAGCTGTTGTGAACTAATAGTATTTAAATATATGTAAAATTATGTCGATGCATTTATGTCGCATTTTTGGGAGACATTTTTCATACAATTTTCAATAAAGGGGGTGAGAGATAAAACGACATAGTCATTAAAATAAAATTAGAGAGCTGAAAACTATGTAATATATGGCATAATGGAAGACTGAAACAATGCGATCCAATTGAAATTTACGAGAGGGGCATGCATTAAAGTAACAATATATGTGAAAATTTCTGAAAACTTCTCTTGTATTCAGTGAAGAAACAACAAATGAAAAGCAGCGCCCACTTTTAAAACACATTACACTCAAGAAACCTCTTCTGGGAACTAACTGAACGAGGAAAAGACCGACGCAGTTTTTTTGAAGCATTACAATTAACTAAGTAATGTTGAGTTGCTCTTTAAAAAACATTTCGAAGAAGAATTTGCTCTTTTACTTAAAAAAAAAAAAAAAAAGAAATGGCACATTTTCGCTTTGGGTAATTCAATTTCGTCTCAAAATCAAGACCCGGGATATTTAATTTGAAAATGGAAAGAATCGTAAATACTCATTAAAAGAAGCATTCTTCCATTAGATAGCAATCGAATTGCATTCGATTTTTGATTAAGTACGATGCAAAAGAATTTTGGTACTTTGAATAAGTGATTTCGGCTGTTTCTTTCATCTGAAGCGAACGTTTATTTCGTCCCGCCCATACAATGACGAAAGATACACGTAGAAAACTGTGCATGGGAACGGCAATCATACTCGGAAGGCTTAAAGTTTGAATTTTGAGTTTAAAATAACAGCTTGAACCCTTTAACGCGCAGTGTTCCCGCTTTCTGAACACCAAACTGACGTTTTGACTGTTGCCGGTCACTAAGAATAGATTTGATTTCTAAAAAAATAGTTGCAGGGGACAGATCTCCACGGGAATCCTTTATTTTTTAGCACGTCATTTCCCGTAAAAAAATGGTCACGATTCTTTTTAACAGCACTGACATCTGCTGAAAAATGGAAGAATGCGAGAACAGCTGGATAGATTGCCCAATGCTGAAAAAAGGGCAGCCGTTGCCATCGCTCGACTTAACGACCAGCAAGATGGAGGACGATCGAAACGTTCATCGCGTGCCACAGATCTAGAGACCCTTTTTTGACGACAGCTGGCTGTGCCGCACAGCCAGTCTGCGTCACAAAAGGGCCTCTCGATCTGTGGCCCGCGATGAACGTTTCGATCGTCCGCCGTCTTGCTGGTCGTTAAGTCGAGCGATGGCAACGGATGCCCTTTTTTCATCATTGGGAAAGGGTTGCGCCTCAAAGGCTTAAAGTTTGGATTTTGAGTTTAAAATAACAGCTTTAATTTATGTGTTTATTTATCATTTATGAACGTAAATCATATAGACAAAAGTTTATGTCCCACAAATAGTATTAATTCTAATTTTTTCTCTCTTATACGTACATTTTCTTATCAGGCATACCATCAACTTTCAGAATACATAAAGAAAGCATGGAGCCATTGGACTTTTTGTTTTCTCGTTATTCTGGGCAAAAATAAGGCCTTATCGAATGCGATCCCTTCCTTTATTATCGTTTTAAAGAAATATTCTTTTAACCGATATTGCATTAAGCGGGCTAGACTACAATACTATTCTACGTAATCGACAACAGAAGAAATGTAAACAAGAAAGATAAATCATTTCAAATGTATCGATTACAAAACACTTTCAAACACCAGTTTTTTTGCACTAAATTTGGCGATGTATCGTCACTTTGGTCGACGAGATTTTTGGGATCCCCTCAGAAAAGCTGTATATATCACTATTCGTGTAATTTCGTGAGACCCTGTCAAAGAACTTTAATTATTATTTCCATGCTTTAATGGAGAGTAAGCTGTTATAAACGTTTATGCACACTTATTGTTTTCTGCTTGAAATGGATGAATGTCTTTGATCTGCCCTATACGGCGATGTACTGGACATTAGAAATGACTTTCTATTCTATAGTTGAATTTTAACAATTCAAGAAGAAACAAACGATTCTTATACTACGTTAACTATATTGCTAAAAATGGAAGGTGGAATTATTTATTTATTTTAAGTGCGCAAAGATTAAATACATTGAGCGTGCTTCTGATTCATAAAAATAAGAATTATTTTAATTTCAGAACATTGTTTCTTACATTCGGAGATCATGAAAAAAAAACTATCAGAGTTAGAACATGTTGATGTCGGATTACTTGAAATCATTCTTTTGTATATTCGTTTAGGTTTGGTGATCCCTGCTTTAAGATCTAAGCTAAACAGCTGCAGAAGCAAAGTACTTCAAAGTTGTACAAAGGAAAATGAAGGTTAATCTTTGTTAGATTGCCAGCCTCGCGATGGGCCAGAGACTGAACCTTCACATTTTAGCCATTTTGTCCTGTTCAGTGTCTCATAAACTCGGACGTGGTGGGGACCTTAATGTTAGGAGTGACAAAATTTGGCTAACGTAAACGAATAAAATTGAAATCGAATGATATCTAATCAAAAGAGTTACAGCAACGAATGCTAGGAAAATGCCTTCGTCTTCCCGTACGAAGAACGGGTACTTCGTATATACTTATGTATATACATATGTATTACATATACAATTATGTAATTTGCATTTATTGCGCAGTTATCCTGTGATGAGACATTCCAAGTTCCTTTTTACTATCATGTTGTAACGAAAGTTTTCTGCCATATCTGCCTGAAAAACTAACTTCTAACTTCTTACATAACTCATTTTGAACTTTCGGTACCAAACCTGCACAGTGTCACATGTTACAACAATAGCACTTAAAGCTGTACTCATAATTGGTTGATATTATGTAGCTGACTTTTTGCAGCACAAGTGGAAGTAAATGATGGTTCTAATCCTCTAGAGTGATAGTTCCATTTGAGACACCTTATACTTAATGATAACTATATTTTTTACAGATTTCACAACACAGTGTTATAAAGTAAGCCTCTTTCTTTCAAATGCCAAAAATCGTTTGACAAAATACGAGCCAATACGCCAACGCGAACTGTGTGCTGACGATGTTTGCGGTGGCGGGAAACTTTCGTTACAACCTAATACATACAGAAATCCTCATTTTATTAAACCTCTATCGGATTCTCAGAAAACCAGAAGCCACGCTCTCTTAGAGCACCCTGTAAAATTAAAACTGACGCTTATTTAAAAAAAATGAACGTGGTTTATCAAGAAATTAATTTTCAAAGAATTTTGAGAGATTTTAAGTCCTCTCATCATGATATGTTTTATAATTATTCTGTAGTGAAACTTATTCTCTAACGAACAAAATTTTGACAAAAGAAGTCACTATATGATGAAAAGCAGACCGCAGTGAATACATGAGTTGGCATTTATTTTTCTTTAAATTTATATAAGACCCTTGTTCAGTTCTAGACTGTTTAATTTGAACTAGAAGCTCCTAGAAAACAAAATGTCTCAGTGAGCTCCTCGGAATTTTTGAAAACTTTTATTAAACTGAAATAAAGGAAAATTTCAAGCATACTTATTACGCTTGCAGTTTTCAGAAGAGCA
Organism: Cheiracanthium punctorium; assembly: GCA_038373885.1. Classification (NCBI taxonomy): domain Eukaryota; kingdom Metazoa; phylum Arthropoda; class Arachnida; order Araneae; family Cheiracanthiidae; genus Cheiracanthium; species Cheiracanthium punctorium. Next base: position 272,699 of record JAWZYV010008541.1, read on the forward strand.
TATTCATAGTATGTCAGTTAAGCATGAAAGATAATTTTAAATTAAACAAGACATATTTTTTAGGCATCAAGACGTCTGCAACTTTAGACTATTATAGTTAGATCCCATTACTAAGGATACTTAAATACATTTTTGTAAATTTTGTCTGGTACCGAAGAAAGTTTTACAGAAATGTCACGGTTATTAAAAGACAGTGTTCGTAGTAATTATTGTATTGTGTTTTATCTACTTTCTACGATTTACATTTTTTCAGATACGTTATTGGCTGTGACCGTCCCTTAATGTGATTTATAAAAAACCACATGAGCATGAAACGCCCCACCAGTGGCCGAGCGCATAATGCTCTGAATTGGAAGACCAAAGGTGCTTGGTTCAAAACCTAGTTACTTCCGCCGACCTAACCGTTGGGAGTTTTCTGTGGTTTCCTCGGAAACTTAGCGTAAATACGTGTTAGAACCCCCCTAGAAAGTCCCCAAGGGAGGGACCCTACCCCTCGGCCTAGAGCCCAGGTTTAGCTAAGGGGCCGTAATCCCACAACAACAACATATACTCGAGAGTCATTGAAAAATAGTTTTAGTCTGCATATATTTATTTCCATATCTCCGACGCATTTTAAGTTCAAATGCTCCAATTTTGTACATCTCCTATTTAATGTATGGGGCATATTTTAGTATGCGGGGGAATTTTTTATACGAGGGTTGTATAAAAATTTATACTTTGGGATTTATTTTATCGCCTGAAAAATTTAATCGATGCCGTATACCGATTTTTTACGTAACTGCGATTTATTATATGGTATTTTATTAGTATGCAGGGTGTTCCGTAACTTCCAGTACAAGCTTGGAGAGAAGACAGGCAACATTGCTAGGAACCATAATTATGTCGGAAAACACGAGTAAAAATCGATAGGTGGCGCTGTACGCGAGCTCTCAAGGACGTTACGTGTGGCTTTCTCATTGTCATATCTGACCCATGGCCGAGTGGATAAGACACTGAACATGGTACACAGTAAAAAAATTCAGAAACGTTACATATTTATAGCGGAAAGGTTTCCGAAAGTATAGCGTGACCTACCGATGCTCTACTCGAACTCACGATTTCGGAAACATAACCCATATTTCGGGGTAAAATATTTACGGGGAAAGGAAATCTTTATTTGGAGCTTCACGCGCATGCGCCAAGTGCCAAGATACAGAGGGAAAAGAGTGAACGCGTCTTCCCTAATAGCACAGATGGTCACAAAAGAGTCGCTGTGACGTCACAGAGGGTCACAATTATCACATTGTAACTTGCAGGGCCCGATTATGACCAACAGGGGCCCCGGCATTGATGAATTTCGGGGTCCCCATCTATAAAATTTGTTTTCTTTTACATAATATTTTGACATATAAAAGAATATTTCAGAACAACATTTGAAACTGGGGGCCCTGGGCATAGTCCCGATTTGCCCATGCGATAATAAGGGTCTGGTAACTTGTGAGTGATGTAACTCCACTGTGTGGTCACTGCGAAGTTTATTTGTGACCAGTCACAGTCACCAGGTGACGTCGCCGGATGAATACCGTCGCCGGACGAATACTTAAATAAAACAGCACATTATCTCTCGAAAATAATTTATGTGGAAAAAAAAAGATTTAAGATTTTTAATTTATATTTATTAATTATGGTATTTTCTCTCCATTTATAAAATACTTCAAAAAATTTTTAAGTTTCCAAAACAAGCCATACCACAACTGCAGTCAGTTTACTTTCAAAGCAAGTACCGGCGAGAAAATCATAGCGTCGAGGTAAGGTGCTGTCCTATGGGCCCGTCCGTCCAGGGTTCGATTCTGATCGCTGGTCCTGCGCACTCCTTCCGTTAGAGTTTGGTGCTGCCATCTAGTTTGTGTTACTCGAAGCGCTTCATCTAGTGCATGTTACTCGTTAATTCGGAAACCTTTGTGAAATTCACGGAAAGATTACTCAAAATATACAGAAACGTTACCCATCTTTTCTAGAAACCTTACCTAAAAAGTAGGAAAATATGTAAATATTTTTCCGACATATGCAGAAACGTTTCTAAATACTTTACCCGCATGGTTTGGAAACGTTTCTGCAATTTTGAACTACAAGAGCTGCCCCCTTTTTTGGGGTAACGTTTCCGATTTATTTTTTACCGTGTAGATGGCCGGAGTGCGAAGTTTCCGGGTTCGGGACTGTCGTGCGACTGCCGGTCTGACAGTCTGGAGTTTTGGGGGGTTTTCTCCAGAAGTAACCTGAATACGTGTTACAACCCTTTAAAAGTGACCCCCCCCCCCAATGTAGATGCTGATTATGCCATAAAATAAAACAAAACAAACTTATCTGCCAAATTTTACGGTTTTTTTTGAAAGATTATCGACCACAACTTTGAAACAGTTTTATTTTACATTGAAATTTTGGATTTATTCAAACATCAAGTAACTAAAAAAAAAAAAGAATCAGTGGTAGATATCTTTCCAAAAAACCCATAGAAGTTGGCAGATACGACAATCAGGAAGCCACACGTGCCGATCTCGAGAGCTTGCGTACAGCGCCACCTACCGATTTCCGCCCAGTTTTTCCATATGTAATTATGGTTCATAACGATGCTGTCTATCTCTCCTACAAGTTTGAAGATGAAGTTTCGGAACATCCTGCATATGTCTACGATCAATATTTAAGTAATGAAAGCCAAGGTTAGTGTTTCTGGATACCCTGTATATTCAACTAGCATGAAAAATTGTGTGTTTATAATACACACATTATTATACATAAACTGAATTGATTTATACGGGGTTTTTAACCCTTCGAGGCGCAACCCTTTCCCAATGCTGAAAAAAGGGCAGCCGTTGCCATCGCTCGACTTAACGACCAGCAAGATGGCGGACGACCGAAACGTTTATCGCGTGCCACAGATCTAGATACCCTTTTTTCAGCACTGGGCAATCTATCCAGCTGTTCTCGCATTCTTCCATTTTTCAGCAGATGTCAGTGCTGTTAAAAATAATCGTGACCATTTTTTTTACGGGAAATGGCGTGCTAAAAATTAAAGGATTTTCGTGGAGCTATGTCACCCGCAACTATTTTTATAGAAATCAGATCTATTCTTCATGACTGGCAACAGTCAAAACGTTAGAGTTGGGTGTTCCCAGAGCGGGAACACTGCGCGTTAAAGTGTTTAAGTTCAATCGCACTTCAATTAATTGATTGGAAATTCTGGTATTTTGACAAAAGAGCTCTACGATGCGGAACATTCTGAAAGCCACTCAATAAATAAAAATAAAAATAAAATAACGCTATCGAAAATGTTGTTTGTTTTTCGTTCTGTTTTAAAATTTAGAGTGGTTTCGTTCCAACATTACAGCACTGTTCGAAGATGACGCAGGCAAGCAATTTTCCTGCTGCAAACAAATTTCGTTGAACATCTTCACACATAAATATTTATGTTTACAATAAGTGTAAAATTACCTAATGAAAACATGTATATTTGTTTGGATTCCACGAATTAAGGTGTATTGAAGACGTTGATTGAAAGGGAGAAAAATAAAATATCTTGAGAAATGGGAATGTAAAAATCACTTCTGCTAGAATTGCTTAAGGGAGAGAGAAAAAGGAATTGTGTGGGTTTAAAAAAAATCTAATTTTCGGAAGAACAAAAAGTATGATTTCCCAACTGATAACAAGAAACTAAAGACATAGTAAAACCGCCCATGATGAGGAACAATTGTTTCACTGGGATGTAAGGTTCGAGAAATTTATAAAAATGTTTTACTAAGGACAGAAAATGTGTTTATTTTGATGTTTTCTCTAATCATATTTTTTTAAAGTAAATAATAACTGTTTATTTTTCGAATTTCCATTGCATTTTTTTTTTCGTTAATGAAAATTAAATGAAGTTACTTTGACAAATATGTGTTCAGCAGTGGCATAGCCGCTAAGCTCAGTTCCTTTAAGAACACGAAAAGTGAAGCAGATCCGACTTCGCCAGTTCCTGGGAGGGTAAACTCCTCTGAACTGCTGCGGTACCGTGTACGCTAATGGGAGCTGGTGCCTGTAAAATATATTCGTAGCTCCAATGTCCTGAATGTTCAAACAATATCTCTGGGGGGTGACGATTTCAGGTGCTAGGCCTCTCATCTAGAATGGTTTCATAGGGGACAACGTTGATCTGCCTAATAGGTACCCCCCCCCCCCCATCATGAAATGATCAACATCTACTGCTTTCGTTGTGGCCAAGCCTCCAGTAGGCTACTGTCCCGGGCATTAGAAAAAAAAGAACGTTAATCAATTTTTTCGACTTTTAATCAGTAATTATTGCGTTAGAGTCATTTGAAACATAAAAAAAAAAAAAAAAGTCGCACAGATTCAAAAGCGAAGTTCTTTCAAATGATTTCATATGCAATAACATTTCCTGAAAAATTCATTTTTATATTCATTTTAGCTACATAAATATCGCTACCGTATTTATGGATGCGTGAAATAAAACGCTTAACGCCTGCTTATAAAAACGCAAGAAGAGATAACATCACTGAAAGAGCTTCATGGAAAGAAAAAATCGATCCCTACAACGCCAATCATAGCAATTTAAGAATGGCTGTATAAACGTGTATAAATAGGAAAACATGCAGCTGTAATTTTTTTCCCCTTTATGGAAGAGGCAATTTAGAATAGCAAGAACTATAATGCTTTGAAATTGAATCAAATTATAGTATTAAATTTGAATAATGATTTTTAAAACCACACCTTTTTTTTTACTAAAAATAATCAAATTCTGCCATTATTAATGGAATCGATATGGAAATAAAACCCAAACTTCCAGATTTCATACTTACCCTACTAACAATTTTGCTCGGGCTACCACCGGCCACGCAGCCAGCCGATGACGGCCCGAGCAAAATTGTTAGTAGGGATGCACTATCAATTATTTGAACTTATGTAGGCAAAATACAGTGCGATTACATAAAGCAATATTCTTACGATACGAATCACATTTAATTTGTTTGCTTGTTTGTCTGCCAGGAGAGGACAGCTCACGTCACCGAATGCGTCGTTTAGAGTTGCCAGTTATATACGTCCTTTCCGGAGAGACCTCCATGTCACAGTGCGGATCTTCATCAGAAGGGGAGTATTTTGAATATTGGCAGAACTCGGGAACTATTAGCGACACCCGGGAGGACTTTCTTAACGTGCACGTACACCGACCGCATGTCCAAGGTGGTCTTGAGTAGTACGCCGGAATCGATCTCGAAACTTCCCGATTAAGAGTCCAACCCCTTAACCCTTTGAGGCGCAAGCCTTTCTCAGTGCTGAAAAAAGAGCAGCCGTTGCCATCGCTCGACTTAACGACCAGCAAGATGGCGGACGATCGAAACGTTCATCGCGTGCCACAGATCCAGAGACTCTTTTTTATGACGCAGCTGGCGGTGCCGCACAGCCAGCTGCGTCAAAAAAGGGTCTCTCGACCTGTGGCACGCGATGAACGTTTCGATCGTCCACCATCTTGCTGGAAGTTAAGTGGAGCGATGGCAACGGCTGCCCTTTTTTCGGCATTGGGCCATCTATCCAGCTGCTCTCGCATTCTTCCATTTTTCAGCAGATGTCAGTGCTGTTAAACATAATCGCGACCATTTTTTGACGTTAACCGCTGGGCAACCACTGCCCCTGCATCATTTTATGGACTAAATTAAATTACAAGTGAAACATCTATCATATCGGGACACACTTTTAGTACATATCAATGTATCCCCTTACAAATCTCGGTACAGCACTTAGCGCTCTACCACGACCCGAAAAAAACATGGCGCCAGATAACTGGTGTGATGTCCTCAGCAGCGGCAGCAATCTGTTTTTCAAGCTGTTCACAGTGTTGCATATCTTACTGTGGTACGCTTTGGACTTTATAAATGCCCATGTAAAGAATTCTGGGGGACCCAAATCGGGCGACTGTCGATCCCCGATCCATCGACGTGAGTTTAGCGTTAACCCTTTTTCGCGCAGTGATCCCGTTCTGGGAACAGCAATCTCTGACGTTTGGACTGTTGCCAGTCACGAAGAATAGATTGGATTTCTATAAAAATAGTTGCGGGTGACATAGCTCCACGAGAATCCTTTACTTTTTAGCACGTCTTTTCCCGTCAAAAAATGATCACGATCATTTTTAACAGCACTGACATCTGCTGAAAAATGGAAGAATGCGAGAACCCTTTTTTTTGACGCAGCTGGCTGTGCGCGGGCACAGCCAGCTGTCGTCGAAAAAGTGTCTCTCGATCTGTGGCACGCGATGAACGTTTCGATCGTCCGCCATCTTGCTGGTAGTGAAGTCGAGCGATGGCAACGGCTGCCCTTTTTTCAGCATTGGGAAAGGGTTGCGCCTCAAAGGGTTAACTCATAGCTTAGCGGTTCAATTTCTGATGGAGCTAGAGTTTAACGGTGTTATTCGAAAAAAATCATGTGATTTTGGTACATAATTACAAATAAACGAATTATAACAGGCAAATCAGTATTTTGAAACTGTCTCTTTACAAGCTGTATTACATACTCCGAAGACAGGTTAATCTATATCAGTTTCAAAACCTTTAGAAAAAATTCTTAAAAATCGGAAATTTTCGCAAAGCGCGTCACTGTTCGAAAAATCTTGCTGCTCAGATCCATGTTTAAGAATTTTTTCTGAAAAGTTCACAAAAGCCACAGCTTTTTCGCTTATCGCAGTGTGTAAAACAGCTTATGAAGAACCATCTGGAATTTTTCGGAGACCATGGTGTTATTAGTTTATTTCAATTTGTGTACCAAGACTAAAAACAGAGTTCTCTTTTTTCGAAGAACAGCCTTAATGACTCTGTGACGTAGCACTCTTAAGAGGCCTCTGTAGTCGGTTTGCGCGGAGATTCAAGTCCGAACTCTTTGCTATGGAGAAAAGTGCCTTAACGCCTAATCATTTTTCTCAGAAAGTATTAGGTATTTTTAAATGAAATTCTCCTGTGTGAATTTTGAGAACTATTCGCAAGGACTGCGCGAATCAGATTTGACTTCATTTAACCGAAAGAGATTATGTCTAGAATTTATGTTACTTTTCAAACTGCAATAAAATCTCTTTCGGCTCAATCTCAACCCAAACCTGATTCGCGCAGTCCTTGCGAATAGTTCTCAAGATTCCCACAGGAGAATTTCATTTAAAAATACCTAATACTTTCTGAGAAAAATGATTAGGCGTTAAGGCACTTTTCTCCATAGCAAAGCATTGGGACTTGAATCTCTGCAAGCCGACTACAGAGGCGTGTTAATGTAACGTCGATACGGCTCTCAGTTGTGTTGCATCAGAAGATTTCAGGGATAAAGTTCGTGACGTTATTTCTGAATTTGGTTGAAAATTTTACGCCAAATCTGTCTTTTGAAGGGGGATCATTTTTCTTGAGGAGGCTCGTGGCTGCAACCCCGCCTGCACTCACCTAAATCCAGTCCCTGTGCGAACGAATTATTACTGAAACAAACACTATACCTATAATACATCTCTTCACATTACGGGAACTCCAATTCATGAGGCATGTCACAATAAGTAATACAAGCGGGAAAATAATAGAAAGAGAAAAGAAAATTAATCAGAGTAGAAAAACAGTGTTTGGCTATGTCGTATATCACGAATAAAACACGGCCTTGTGTTTTATACGTGATTACGCGTACGTAACGAGTAATATTTTTTTTTCAGTTGAAAACGTGAGCACTTTGCTCGAGTCCAGTGATTTCCTACACGTACCGCACAGTTTAAAGTCACTGGATTGCTCTGGAGAAGCCCTTAACAACCGTAAACGTTCTCTATGATTTGATTTGGCTTATAGAAGAGTATAGGCCGACAAGGCATTATTTATTTTAATTACTTTCCGAACATGTACAATGTAAGGAAAGTATTGTAATCATGAAAAAATTAGAATTCGAGGTTTTGGTGTATTGACACGTTCTGAGGTCTTCTGAATTCATTTATGCTATTTTTACGAGATGTATGTATGTATGTGTGTATGTGTGTGTGTGTGTGTGTATGTGTGTGTTTGTGTGTATGTGAGTGAACACGATAGCTCCTGAACAGGGCATGCGATTGAGTTCAAATTGGGTATATATGTTATAAACCACCGTCGCAAGACCGGTATTGATTTTGGTGTGTATAGGACTTACAGTTTTTCTACAGGGCTACGACAAAGATTTCTTTTACATTATGACCTATGGAGGAAAATTCTGGAAAGTGCGCTAGCGTTTAAACGGTACATTCGATTGAGCTCAAATTGAATATACATGTTATAAACTACCGCCGCAAGACCTGTATTGATTTTGATGTGTATAGGACTTACAGTTTTTCTACAGGGATAAAATAAAGATTTCTTTTACATTATGGCCTATGGGGAGAAATTCTTGAAAGTGCGCTAGCGTTTAAACGGTACATTCGATTGAGTTCCAATTGGGTATACATGTTATAAACCACCTTCGCAAGACCGGTATTGATTTTGATGTGTATAGGACTTACAGTTTTTCTACAGGGCTACGACAAAGATTTCTTTTACATTATGGCCTATGGGGAGAAATTCTTGAAAGTGCGCTAGCGTTTAAACGGTACATTCGATCGAGCTTCAATTTGGTATATATGTTTGAATTATTCATCGATTAAAATTTATTTAAATGCTTGGCAATGATCGTAAGTGTTCGGAAAGTCGAGTGGAGTCACTCCAGATTTTTTTTTTTTTACTGTAACACTATGTATATATTCACTATAACTATTTCACACTAATGTTAGATTATAACGAGAGCTGATGATTGAAACGCAGTCGACCGTTATAGCTTCTCAGAGTCAAAATGTATACTAAACAGATATTATGTGATGCAGCAAAACGATCTCAAAATGGCGACGCTTCCACCTCCGCCTCACAGTGATGCATCACAATCCTCACTAAACGTAACGAATTCTTCGATCTTTTAGCTGTCGAGTGGTGTAATTAAATTTTGGATGTAGATGATAGATATGTAGCTGCAACATCAAACTGTATCCTCCGATTTTGCTAGGGATGGACGCGAGACGAAAAATTGGCGTCTCGCGTCTCGCAAAACAGCCGAAAAGCTTTGTCTCGTCTCGCAAAATTCCCTATATCATAATGTTAAATATGATTGTCTCGTCTCGCAAAAAAGCTGCAAATCTCTGTCTCGTCTCGCAAAAAGTCGTCTCGCGTCCATCCCTAGATTTTGCCATCGTCCGTTTTCTGAATGACCTCCCACTTTGGAAGCAAATTTAAAGACGCGTAAAATATGGAGTGACTCCACTCGACTTTCCGAACACTTACGATTAAGACCATTACCAAGCATTTCAATAAATTTGAATCGATGAGTCATTCAAACATATATACCAAATTCAAGCTCAATCGAATGCGCCGTTTAAACGCTAGCACACTTTCAAGAATTTCTCCCCATAGGCCATAATGTAAAAGAAATCTTTGTCGTAGCCCCGTAGAAAACTATAAGACCTATACACATCAAAATCAATACCGGTCTTATGATTGTGGCTTATAACATATATAACCAATTTTAGCTCAATCGAATGTACCGTTTAAACGCTAGCGCACTTTCAAGAATTTCCCCCCCATAGGCCATCATGTAAAAGAAATCTTTGTCGTAGCCCTGTAGAAAAACTACACCAAATCAATACCGGTCTTGCGACGGTGGTTTATAACATATATATCCAATTTGAGCTCAATCAAATACTCCGTTTAAGAGCTATCGTGTTCACACACACACATACATCTTGTAAAAACAGCATAAATGAATTCAGAAAACTTCAAAACGTGTCAATACACCAAAATCTCAAAGTCGATTTTTTTCATGATCACAATACTTTCCTTACATGGTACATGTTTGGAAAGTAAAAATGTTTAAATGTCATTAATATGCAGTCCATCCTGTAAGGCAGAATGGACTAAAAGGTTAAAAATTAATTACTATCCTAGTATTAGCATACACTCCTTTTTAAAAGTTTTATTTGTAAGCGTTCCTTTCATTTGTTTGTTAAGGGTGTAAGAAACGAAATCTCCCTCTCGGTCTTGGCAAACAAATTTAAAATAACTAATTGCACTAGGGACTTAAAAAAAACTCAGTATGATTCTTAATAAGCTACACTGCACTTTGAATTGAATGAAAAAAAAAAAAAAAAACCAGTTACATCTTTCGGAAAAAATCTTAAATTTGGAATTTCACAGCAAATATTTTCGAAGAGAACATATTCTTAAAAAAAATTTAAGAATGCTTTTCAAAAAGTTTCACAAGTGATACGGGTTTATCGTTTATTTAAAATGTACAGTAAAGCTTGTAAAAGGACATTCCAAAATTTTGTAGTGGGCGACGTAATTAATTACTATTTGCATATATGTCGAAATGTAACTGTAAGATAAATTTATAATAAATGGTCCTGCTTGGTCTAGAAAGCTCAAAACCGTAACGATCGGTAAGTATGATAAAGGGCTAAAAGCAAAAATGATTTCCCTAGACAATAATAATTAAAAGTTCCAGAAAAACACATGTTGAAAGTCATAACATTTTTAGGAAATAACCTACTTCTACTTTTGGAGGCCGGAGTATTGATTTTTATATCATGCAAATTACTTTTAAAGAAGAAGTAGTCGAAAGAGTCAGGGCTATAACATTTGAAATTTTTTTACCGGCAGATCTGGAACTACCGACACTTTTCCCCCCCAAAAAAAACTCTAAGTAAGACTAAATATTAGATACAACTCTTAAAATAGGCCGGATACCATCCTTTTAAGTGTAGAAATTCCTACATTAATGCAGAAGAAACTGCGGAAATTGCGCAATCAATTAGTAGACTGACATTAAGTTTCGAAACGTGGAATATGTAATGGATATTAGTTTAAGGAGCAGGACATCTGGTCATATCATTTGCATACCTAATATGCTTCCGATATTATGGAAAATACTAAGCGGAAAAGTCAATCTCCAATTTTTTTTTTTTTCTGAGACCCGGAAACTTTAGCAGTACCGCATGAGCAAACTACTGAGTGCCAAGGATTTCCATCTTAAAATTTATGTTTAGGAAAATTCATTAGAAGCAATTGTTTCTTTGCTCGGATTAATTTCTTAACCTTTCATTTTGTAATATTTATAATGTTAAGACATTAATTACTACTGTTCAAATATTGAGAAGATTTGGTGTAGGGGATCATTTTGGGCCACCTTCTTCTACAAAAATCCTGCTCAAGTGACAAAATAAATGGAATAAGGGCATAAGAAGAAAAAAAACCTTTGAAAATATTTTTTACAATCTACACAAAATTACTTTAATACTGATGTGGCTTTTTCTAGATTTTCTTCAAAATATTGCAGAGCTTCGTGAGGATACATCTCTAAATTTGGCACCAAATGACAGCTATGTTGAAAAACATTTTATATTTGCTTTTTTCGTGATTAACTTTCTTGTTTATAATGTTTTTTTTTTTTAGCTCAGATAATATAATGATACTGTAAAAAAAGGAGATAAGCATGAAAAACCATGAAAGTAATGATAATTTAAGTACCCAATTCACCAGAGTGCTTAAAAAAAGTAGACAAGCATTTAATAATGCAGTTAAGTTTTTTTCTGCCTAAGGACAAAAAAAAAATGTGATTAGTTTACTATAGACTCTGCTTGCGCGATACAATGGGTAACTGCTTAGATTCAGTAAGAGTACGGTGCCAAGAAGATAACAGAAGTATTTGTCCAAGTCATTATTTATCGCTTCATTTTCCTCGTCTTGAGCTAAGTATAGCGAAACTTATTTAATAGGGTGGATGAAAGATGCCAATTACCAGAGGAGATGGCAGTCAATGATATATTAAGAAGAGGGTTGGGTGTTCTACTGCGAAAGTTCGGGTGATGATGACTTAAAATACATTTCAAGTTTTTCTTGTAGCTATTTATGAGGTGTAAGGAAAGTAATGCGCTTTTGGTTAATATTTTGACTAGCCAAAAATCCTGAAGCTAATAATAAAAAATCTGGAGTGACTCCACTCGACTATCCGAACACTCACGATTAAGATCATGACCAAGCATTTAAATAAATTTTAATCGATGAATAATTCAAACATGTGTACCAAATTGAAGCTCAATCGAATGCGCCGTTTAAACGCTAGTGCACTTTCAAGAATTTATCCCCATAGGCCATAATGTAAAAGAAATATTTGTCGTAGCCCTGTAGAAAAACTATCCTATACACACCAAAATCAATACCGCTCTTGCGAGGGTGGTTTATAACAAATATACCCAATTTGAGCTCAATCGAATGCCCCGTTTAGGAGCTATCGTGTTCACTCACATACACACATACATACATACATACGTACATCTCGTAAAAATAGCATCAATGAATTCAGAAGACCTCAAAACGTGGCAATACACCAAAATCTCGAAGTCGCATTTTTTCATGATTAGAATGCTTTCCTTACATGTTACATGTTCGGAAAGTAAAATGAGGCGCGTATCTGAGCTCTTTAGCGCTGATGGGTGGGCTTTCCAAAATTCTTAACTTGTGGGAGGTACAAAACGTTCTTTTCACACATCGTGCGTGATTTCGAAAAAGAAAAGTGAGATCCATAAAATTCTTGATGTAAAATACAACATTCACGAACACCTAAAGACAGATTTCAGAACATTTCGAATAGACTCTTCCAAGGAGAGTAGAGGTGAAGTAGAGGGAAGGTGGACATTTTTCTCGAAAGAAAAAAATATTATCTATGAAATTCTCACTTTAAAAGTTAAGAAATATAAATTCTGTGATTAAGCAAGGCTTCTATGTAATTAAGTACACGTTGAAAATTTATATTTTTGAATTTTATGTAAAGAAAGAACTACTTCTCAGTAGAACTAATATTTTTTAAGCGTATTTTACACTTCAAATGCAACAAAAACATGTTCCCCCCCTTCATCGTACACTTCTTACATGCGTTCATTTTATAGACTAGGGGCCAAGGCCCCCAGACTCGCTACGCTTGCTTTTCGTATGAGGCATTCGGCCCCTCATAAGGCTTATTCGTCGAAGATTGGATCAGATAGAATGTTACTGAGCTACACATTGCTTGGTTAATGCATGTTCATTGGTACATAAAAATTTAAACTTCACACTACAGTAGACCCCCTCCCCCTCATAACCCGGAAGATATTTTGTTATGGGAATCCGTGTTGTACGGGTCCTGAGCTATACTCCACCTGGAGTGCGGACTTCGCTTATAATCGCTGGAAAAATTATTTGCACTCCTCAGAAACACAATAATCAAATTTAAATTAATTAGGAGCTAAAGCGTAATAAAATCAGAACATCTGTTTCAGCTGTATTTTTAATAATGTAAAACCTATTGGACGCCTTGCGAATTTGCCACCCATGGCGATTTTTCATTATTTGGCGACTTGCGTACATGTAAAGTTAACCCATTAAGCGCCAAAGCTCCCGTTACGGGAACATCTATTATATATTTTTTTTCTTAAAATATTTTAACGCAATTTACGAAATACACATTTTATATAAACATTTACACTATAGGGTGTGTTATATAGTGTAAATGTTTATATAAAATGTGTATTTCGTATATTGCGTTAAAATATCTTAAGAAAAAAAAAATGTATATTAGATGTTCCCGTAACGGGAGCTTTGGCGCTTAATGGGTTAATAAAAGCCATGGAACAGATAGGATAGCTTGCTCATGTTTGTAAATTTCACGCGATTCTAGATACTTGGAAACGCTTTGTTGCAAAGGAATGAATGATTTTATGCCAAATAGGAAAGTATTATGCCGATAGGATAAAAGAATAACGCACGTAAAATAATTCGAATCTCTTATTGTTGAAATTTGTGACTATTCCTCAAGTTTGGTGATTATTTTAGTTCTTTTTTTCTGAAAGAACAAAAGTACAAACGATCCATTTAAAAGAGTACACGCTGGCTTTTCTTATTATCCTTTAATCTGGCGGATGTGGAAAATATTCTAAAATATAGACATAATTGTTTGAGCCTTGTTTAAGTGCGCGAGACAAATTCCAACAATCTCTATCGCTCTCCCTCTCTGTTGGACTGTTACAGCTCTATTTGTGAGACAAAACATAAATGGAAACGCACAATGCTACTGAATCCTGTGATAATTTTATTTTTAAAAAACATAATTTAATTCATTTGTTTACTTTATCATTCCTTACAGCAAATGCTGATATTGCTCCCCGCCATTTTGAATGCAAACATGAACACGTAGGAGTAAGTTTTTTGACAACCTTCACAACATTCTTGGTGTTATGGACGAGACTTCTTCAGTTATGATTTGTTTTAATTCGTCGATGTTTGCAGGAATTCTCTGGAAAATCCTATCTATGTGCTAACACATTCAAAACTTTCTTAAAGGAATGATAATATAAACAATTTGAATTAAATTATGTTTTTCAAAAATAAAATGATCGCAGGATTAAGTGACAGTGTGCTTCCCCATTTCTGTTTTACCGCATAAATAAAAGTTGTAACAGTCCAACAGAGAGTGTAGGAAATTCTCTCCTACATTAAACAAGGTTCAATTATATTATACTTCAGTTTTAGATTAGTCTCCACGTCAGTCAGATTGAAGGGTAAAAATAGAAACCAAGGAGTACTCTTTTAAACTGATACCCCTGTATTTTCATCAATTGCGCTATCTGTCAGGAGTTTTTGTGGTGTTATCTTAATATACACCCCGAACACTATCCAATTCCTCTGAAAATACCTTCACGCCGTATTTCGTGCGAAGTTTAACAGAGCAGAATTATTTCATAGTTTTAAAAATATTTAATGCAAGTATGATTTTAAAGAAAAGAGGAAAACCGACATCAAAGTATGAAAAAGCTTGGATAAGGGAAGTTGGGGTACAATGAAACACGAGGTACAATGGAAAATACTATCTAAAATCAGTAGGATTTGTCACAGAAAGTTGAAACTCACACACCTATTATACCGATATATGTTCCAGTTACTGATATAATTACAGTCACAATCGCATTTTTACAAAAAGAGACACAGCAAATTATTGGATTTTCACTAGTAAATTTCGTTGCTAAAAGTAATTTTGTTTTACCGCCATGCTCGGATATGTATAATTATTTGTTCTTTAAATATAGTGATCACTATGGTGTGGTCTTCATACTTTTAAAGCCAGAATTTAAAAAATAAATATTAGGAATTAGTAAAAATTTGGTTAGTTTGTAGCCTCAATTTGGGGTACAACGAAACATGTTTCATTGTATCCCTGGTGAGTGCATTCACTTAAAATAAAGATGTTTCTTTTAAATACTTAGATTGAAATTTCCATAGAGCACATAAAAGTTAACAAAGAATTGTTTTTAAATCGTTTTCCCTCTTCTTCAGACTCTGAAGAGGGTGACAATCCAGATGTCTTTCAACTAAAATCTACACATAATGATCTAGTCTTACATAACATCTATGACACGAGCAGTATCGCTCTAAATGATTATGTTTTAATGAAAGATGGTGAACTTAAATGTAAGTAAACGTACTCTGTTGAAGATATAATAAAATTAAATCAAACGGAATGCGAATTCTGTACCTAAAACGAGTAAGTCCAAGCTTCAAATTTGTGCATTCTTCGGAAATAAATATTTTTGAAAATTTTTTATCAAAACTACCACTTTCTGTTCCTTCAGGTAGTACAGAAAGGGAAGTATCGATGTTAATTTTTAATTTGATTTAAGCAAATTTAATATAAAATGAAACACAACGGACTAACCTCTAATAAATGTATCATGTTTTCATCTCAAGCTACAACAGTTCAATCAGAAATTTGTTTTTTTCCATTTAAATTTCATACTTATGTTTATTAACGTTTATTATAAATGTATATAAAACATATATGCTGAAATTTGTATTTTGACTTATATTATTTGAGTGTTTGTGAAGTGTTATTACGTGTTTCATTGTACTTCGAGTACACGGGGTACACTGAAACACTGTCGACCTTCAACTTTTGCAATATTTTAAATATGAAGACTCTACTTACAAACTCATAAAAATTCATTTAGATGGGGGAAAAGAACAGTTTGAAAGTGTCCATTAATTTTATTTTTGTACATGCAAATTTGCGAACAGAAAAAAATAGCAAATTTAGTTTTATTGTACCCCAATCGGGATTTCACTTTCTCTGGTGAGTCTTTGGTGATTTACGTGTGTGCATAAAGAATAATCATTTTCCATCATGATTGCCACTAAAACAACTCTCCATAATTTTTATGCATAATCTTTTTCAGATTGAGGTATTTAGTACTGCGATATGATTCAAGTTGCAATGGTTAGGGATGAACGCGAGACGGAAAATTGTCGTCTCGCAAAACAGCCTAAAAGCTTTGTCTCGTCTCGCAAAATCCATATATCGCAATGTTAAAAATGTCTGTCTCGTCTCGCAAAAAAGCTGTAAATCTCTCTCTCGTCTCGCGTCCATTCTTGCCATGGGGTATTTTTCAGATTTAGAGATTGATAATATCCCCAGAACGTGACCAAATTAATGTGGAAACACTCATAACCAGGGGCGCAGCCAAGGGGGGGGGTTAGGGGGGTCATAAACCCCCATGAGGAGTTTTTTGCCTTCCAAATATTATATTCTTCACTCCCTTATCACACACATGTATGCATATTTGTGAGTTTAAGTAGTCGTAAACACCCCCCATGAAAAATTTCTGGCTACGCCCCTGCTCATAACCTATCCTCCTTCGAATTAAAAAGAATAATTAGAATATATCTATATCTATTTCTATATCTATATATATATATACATACATAGTACCTTCTCCTTTTTTAAAGCCAGTAAAAAGAACAAGTCGATGTATTCAGACATACATATATTTGCTTTTTAATGCAAACATTAAAAAGTACTAAATTAACAAAAACATATTCTACGCGTAAATTTTTGCAACCTAAAAATATTGAGCATGATTCATTACGAAAAGGGTTAGTTTCCAAAATATTTCTGAAAATTTTATTTAAGTTTCTAATAATTTTCGAACTGTTACGAATAATTCTGCACACAAAAAAGGAACAACTTTTTGCCACTTTATCTTCTTTCTCAGAATTTAAATATTCAAATATCTCGTTCTGCAAGCCTACAGAATTCGGGCGTAAAAATATATATGCAAAAAGAAAGAGAAATTTTTCAACCAACATGATTTTATTGCCATGTTATCTCTCTAGATACCGAAAAAAGAAAAGAAGCGACTAGATTTCATATATTCATAACTCCTTCAGCGAAGTGGGTTAAGAACTTGCTCCGCGCTTCTGCGCCCTACTAATACACATGCATAGGCATGGGATCTTTTTATCCGCCGCGGAAAAACTGGAATATAATTGGATGTAAATTTTCGAGAGATTTATTTTGCATCGCACTCTCTCTCTCTCGCGATATCGTCTACAGGAAATTTGGAGAACAGCCGCAAGATAAACTTCCAGACTTTAGAATGAATGTGTATTTTATTTAACGGAAACTCATTATGCATTGACCCATAATTTATCGCTAAAGTTTATGTGCGTGAAAAAAAAAATCTTTAATAAATTTTGTTTCAAAAGATGCGTCGAATCATTTTTATTTTCCCTTTCTTTCGCCTTTATTTTGAAGCCATATAATGCAGTCTGCTTTTCTTAACTAGAGATCTGCGTAGACATGGGGTTTCGTAGAGAGATGAGCATTAGTGATAGGCCAGGCTAATTTTTTTTTTTTTTTTACATGCTTAAACGCATCGAAGAAAAGCATTGGAATAGCAAGAACCTTCGGTATTCAGATTTTTACTACACCATCTCTAAATTTACTTTGACAAGATGGTAGGTTAATGAACAATTTGAAAAATTTTAATTGACGTGTTCATTTTTTCTTTTCTTAGTTTTTCTTTGTTCTCTCTTAACAAATATATGCTTCGTCATTTTACAAATTCAATCTGTTAAAAAAAAACTTTAAACAAACTAAAAAAATTAATTAAATTGGTAAGTAACCCAGAAGTGCTGTGTGCAAGGTGTACAGTGTACATGTACGCTAAACACGTAGTTCCAAGATTCCTCTCGGTGAGTGTTTACAGTGTTTGAGGATTGAGAATACTGAGTCACTTTGGAAAGAACAAATAGTTCTACATAACCCAGTAGGTACATAGCTTTGTCAGCAAGGAAAAGATCAAATTCTTTTTTAATAGCCTACAAGAATGTTGTTCGAAATAGAAAGCAGAAAAATTTGCAGTTGCAGTTTTACACCAAAATTTGTTTATTTATTATTTTTTTCATGGCGGGAACTTGCTCAGTAGGCATTAGCCACAACTGAGGCCGAGAGTGTTGGACAATCTATTATAGGAGCACTGAATAGGTGGATAAACGTCACCTTCTTCGGCGTCTCCTGATTTTGACCCAACGTCTCCTGATTTTGACCTGATTTTGCTAGACGAGAGACCGGCACCTCAACTGGCATCCCCAAGAGGTATTTTTTCAGCATGGAAAACACTGGAGCCATGACAATTGATAGTAAACTTATTTCCTTCTAAATGGTGAAATTTTGCTAACGACGTGTATTTTTTTTCTCTGGGTTGGAGATTGCTGATTTAAGCTGCCATTTATAGCAATGTAATAAACTCAGGAAGATGGCCTCATATTACTTATTTTCCTTCACTATCCGCTATTGTGGAAAATTTTTGGAGCTAAAAAAAAACGAACAGCGGCTAAAATCCAAAGAATGGATAGATTTTCAAATTTTTAAAGTCTCTTACGGCCTTCTGTATATCGTTTTAAGTATCCATGCACAATTTCAAGTCGATTGGTCGAACGAACAGCTTAATTATCGTAAAAAGTTTCGTTTATTTATCTTCTTTTTGGGTGTGATAAGTTCATAACAGTAACTGAAAGACGTTTCTAAATTTTTATTATTTTCGATTTATACCTAAATGTAAAATTGAAAGACATGTATAAAAGATGTTTGAAGTTTTTTTCCCCAAAAATATTGCTTCATTGTTAAAACTGTGATAGTAACTAAGTTTCATTTTTCACGTTTAATGTTAAAGATACTATTAACGAAAGCTGAAATTGAAATTTTGGATCTACAATGCACCGAATTAATCTTACATAACATGTTTTGCACAAAAGAGTAGAATGAAAATGATAGTTAAAAATTCATTTTTTCACAGAGCGCATTTTCAAGAGATTTAAAATGAATGATTCAGACAAATCAAGATTTAAAACTTAAAGTTCCATCAGCTCTATTCCATATTATCTGAGTCAATAAAAAAATGAAATTAGCTGGAAGTCATAAAGAAAAAATTAATACGATGATGTAACATGAAAACGAAATGAAATTATTTCTTCCTTATAACTAGTTACTTAAAAAAAAAAAAAAAAAAAAAAAAAAAAAAACATTACACAATGTGAATTCTATTTTTTCCGCCTTTTATTTGCATGACAATTTTCATCAATGGAGCCGCTCTGTAGAATGCAGTTTTTTAAATAAAAATTCTGGAAGCAGAAAATAAGCGTCGTTTGTGCCTTCACATGAGCCCATAATTACTCCAAGGGGGATCATAAAAAATGAATAAAGGCGTTATCTTTCTTATCATAACACGGGAAAGTGATATTGCTTAATAGGTTACATCATTACAGTTAATGTAGCTCTCTCTACTTTAAAAAACAGTGTCCAGTCAGTTCATAAGAAAAGAGCGTCGAAAACTGAAATCGAAGGAATTTAAACGGAATGTTTATTACGGGTGAAGAAACAATGGTACGGTGGTAGGAGATTAATTTGGATCGAGCTCGTAAGTCAAATACTCCTATCTCGAATAAATTCCCCTTTCCAAAGAAATTGCTGAAATGAGATTCGTTCTGACTAAGATCTAATGAGTTCAGCCAGTTTTCTATAAAATGAAATATTTATTATAAATACGTGTTTTATGGGAACGTACTGTAAAAATAGGTGTTTTATGGGTACGTACTGTTCTGCCAAAGTTAAGCGTGCCCATCTGCGAAGGACGAATTCAAACGCGAAAGGGGGTATGGGCAGAGCTAGTTGCGCTGTGCTGCGATCTAAAGTGAAGAAAAGCAAATTTAAGGTATTAAACCATCATTATTATTAATTTCCTTTTATCGAAAACAAAATGGATCGTTTCTGGCAACCGTTTTCCTTTGATTCTGAAACTGTCCATAACTTGTAAACATTTCCTCAACTTTGTATCCTCATCACTATATTGATGGACTAGCCCAGTCCATCAAAATGAGTCCCATAAGTCTCATTCCCCCTAACTGGACATGCATGCGTGTGCGTGTTTACGTCCATGGGCAAACAATCAATCTGAGAAAAGAGTAAACAGAGTGACAATTATTTAGATATATGAAAAAAAATAATTAAAAAAATGCTATCTGGTTGCAGATTTGTATTCAAGTTTTAAAAGTAACGACCGATATTCAGATTTAGTTTATGGCAAGTTCGATAGGTTCGCCATCAGTGATTATGATGTGGAGTAGACGAACAACAAAATTCTGCACAGCTAGTTGTAGTGTTGAGGGTTCCCATTTTCTCAATCAAAATCATCTTTGAATCAAATTTTTTGATTACTATGACGCTTGGACCAGTTGTCGCCAGCTTGTACTCAATTGCAAATTTTCTTGGATCCTGATTAGGGCTATTATTATTCGAATAGTAGTCCTTGGCGATTGATATACGCTCAGAAAATCTGCATTTTTATATCTTCACTCAAAAAGTTAACGCCAACAATTACTCACACTCTCTCTAAAAAATAAAAAAAAGTGTTTCATTTAACCGCCAAGTTTTAAATAAATTTCGCCAACAGTCCAAAAGTTACCAAGGGTTTTTCATATAGCTTAATAGTTGTCACCCCGTATTTATACATACATTTACATATAATATTGTTGCGGAATTACTCTGTTACTCCTGGGGTTCATCGTTCTAAAGTCCAGTTGGTGTAAAAAAGTCAAGTAAAAAGTCACTTGTCAGGATGGAACACAAACTTTATTGCTTCTAGAACTTCGTAGAACAATCAGCTGTACACAATTCACAAGCACAATCTAGCAGTAACGTTCTTTTAACAGTTTGCTTAGATCAGAAGCTCTAACAAATGCTGTATTTCTCGCATAAAATAGAACACTTTCACTGACCAAAATTCGGTGAAAATATACGAGAAATAACACTAACAGTCTCTCAAGACTCAGCGATGAAAAATGTACACACAGCACTTAAATTCAAAGCTTCACAAACAGCGCGAAACACAGCTTCCTTCACAAAGCAAGCGTATTCATTGTCTCAAAACTTGATCAACACTGAACTTTCAACTCGCACTGAACTATCGGGGCAGCGCGTGGTTCATATATCCCAGGCAGAAGCTGCGAGCAGCTTCGAGAAGTATATTTCTAGAGGATCCTACATAAAGCGTGAATTTTGATTACGTCATAGAAGAGAAATGTTAGGTTATTATGCGTTTTTAAGGCAGGAAAAACAACTTCCAGGCCCCATTGGGAAAATCGCGCCAAATGAACAAAAAGTCGCCAAGCTTAGCGACTTTTGGCGAAATATCGCCACATTTGGCGCCAAAAATAAGTCCTCAAATGTGAAGAGATCGAAGCCCTAGGACTAATATTTCTCGAGATTTCTAGAACCTCCATTGAAAAACAATGGAAAACCGAAACCTCCATATCTCCGGTTCTAATTGGCCAATTTTGATGCAACAAAAAGCAAAATGTATGTATTTCAAGCGTAGAATACGAATTTAAAACCATTTTAAGCCCCAGAGCAGCGGGTTGCCCCGAAAATTCGTAACAATATAAAAAGAAAAATACAAACATGTTGTCAGAGTGTTCCAGTGTTTCCTTAACCCTTTGAGGCGCAACCCTTTCCCAAATCTGAAAGAGGGCAGCCGTTGCCATCGCTCGACTTAACTACCAGCAAAATAGCGGACGATCGAAACGTTCATCGCGTGCCACAGATCTAGAGACCCTTTTTTGACGCAGACTGGCTGTGCGGCGAACACCAGCTGTCGTCAAAAAAAAGGTCTAAAGGTCTGTGGCACGAGATGAACGTTTCGATCGTCCGCCATCTTGCTGGTCGTTAAGTCGAGCGATGGCAACGGCTGCCCTTTTTTCAGCATTGGGCAATCTATCCAGATGTTCGCGCATTCTTTCATTTTTCAGCAGATGTCAGTGCTATTAAAAATAATCGTGACCATTTTTTTTACGGGAAATGACGTGCTAAAAAGTAAAAGATTCTCGTGGAGCTATGTCACCCGCAACTATTTTTATAGAAATCCAATCTACTCTTCGTGACTGGCAACAGTCAAAACGTCAGAGTTTGGTGTTCTCAGAACGGGAACACTGCTCGTTAAAGGGATAAAGGCCCAATTGAATCTATTTTCTTTAAAAACTCAGCAAGCTTGGTATTTCCCTAATAAAATGCATTTATCATTTTCGATTCTCCTTCTAAAATTATGCTGCCAGTTAAAAGGTTAAGCACTCGTGTTCATTTTTTAGATAAGTGCTCCATTAAAAGAGTCCACATCCATTCTACCAACCCGATGCCTCATGAGTTCATGCTGACGTCTGCCATAAAGCTGGATAAAGCGCATTCGAAACGAGGGCCACAATCCAGGGGAACCTTCACTTCCCGAGATTACTTCCTGTATTAAAAACACTGTTTCGGCTTTATTGGCACACGAATGGCTCCACCATCCCCATAGCATTATGCATGTCCATCGCCTTGCGCTCTCATTGACTGCGGGGCATGATTCAATTTACTGGATGTAACAAAACATTGAAGTGATTCCACTTTATGAGTTATTGAACCCCAGAATTTCATTTTCATGTGTTCTTACATTTTTTTTGGTGTCTTTTCAGTGCTGCCCGGGATTAACTGACGTTTTTTTCCTGGCGTATGGAGTTTTTTTTTGCCGAGAAAGACTTAAGAACTCTATAAAACGACCCGGATCATCCCGTGTTCCAGCAGCTTGTACTTAAATGTTTTCCAAACGCATTTGATTTTGTAAAGCGCGGCTGTTTTACAGGCGCTTAGGAAGATACGAGTGTATTAAAAGAATAAATAAAATGTTTTATGTGTTTGTACTTTATTCGTTATTTTAAGTATGTTACGAGCGTTCTAAATCTTTGCTTTCGCACGAGGACAAAAGTCCATAGAACCATGACTAATGCACCGATTATAAAATAAATTCCAACCCGTTATTTTATCTGTACGCGTAATTATTGCATTCATCTGATCTTCAGAAAGACGCAGTGGAAAAAATTCTAGTTCACGTACGTACTTTCAATATTTCCTTCAAACATTAAGTTTAAATTGTAATCTGAGGGAATGGTATTGGAATAATTTTTCACGCCGCTGTAAAAACTAGTAAATACTCTCTATTCCTTAGATAGATAGCATCCTGTTATTATTTTTTTATTTTATTTTATTTATTTATTTATAAAAGAAATGCACACTACAGATTAAAATACATTTACAGTGATGCATATAAAAGGACAAATTACATCAGACAAAAAAAAATATATATAAAATACAGAGATAAAATAAATACCACTCATGACTGCAAAAGTTCAAAACACTTCACTCTAAAGACTTCAAAAGATATGTTAAAAATATCCAAATACAAAAAAAAACTTATAAATTTTATAAAATTTATATAACGAAAAGTAAATGTAATTATATTTTATAATTGGATCCACAAATAAATGTCTATTACGAAGAGATCTGTTCGGTACATTTACACAAATACTCTGAAGAATATCACTACAGTCTACCATATTATTGACAACTTTATAAAAAGAAATAATAAACAAAACAGATCACGACGAGATCTTAAACTAGGAAGACCAAAAACACTTCTCAAGTAAGATGAAGAAATATTCGGAATGTAAATAGGATTACTTTTGTAATATAAATAACGTGCAAACTGAGTCTGCACCCGCTTAAGAATTTTTATTTTATTTTTATAATACGGATCCCAAATAAGACTACAATATTCAAGATTAGAGCTGAAGTATAAGATTGAAGTTGAAGTATAAGATTTTTAATGCATGAATGTTAGAAAATTCTTTAGTTTTACACTTACGAATACCAAGTTTTTGTAAGCTTTAGAGATAATGTTATTGATATGGATTGAAAAATCAAGTTTCCTGTCGAAAACAAAGCCCAAATCAGTTATGGAATCCGAACGAAATAAAGGAAGATTATTAATAGGATATGAATAAATTAAAGTTCGAGATTTACGAGAATAACTAAGAATACTACATTTCATAATATTAAGAAGTAGTTTGTTGTCAGTGCACCATTCATATAAACTATTAAGATCACTTTGTAAAAGACAAGCATCATTAACAGACCGTGTTTCTTTAAATAATTTCAGATTATGAAGATCAGGGAGAACTCTTGAATTTAAATCAGCTTCGGATCCCCCCTTCGTTCATCTTTCTCTCTGGTTTTCTCACTTTTTCCTTCTACCAAATGGCAACTTGTCCCTTTGTTTACATTCAATTCCACCCTTCTTGCTTGTGTGGAAGATGGAGATTTTTTTTTTAACTGAAGAAGGATGGGCCTTTTGCAAAACCCAAAACGATCATTTTGCTGTATCTTTTTTGTGCGTGTGACAGCTCAAAGTGTTTTATTAATATTAGGATTCATATTTTAAAGCAGTATAGTATATGCAGCAAGCGATTCTTAGCACACACGCAATTCACACTTAAAATCGCCTCACCATGGCCGAGTGGATAAAAACACTTCATATGGTAGAGGGCTGAAATGCCTATCGCATGGCCATCGATCTAACGATCTGGAGATTTGGGAAGTTTTCTCCAGATGTAATGTGAATACGCGTTAGAACCCCTTTAAAAGTCCCCCCTCCCCAAGGCATCCTCCTTAGACGGATAGCCCTCGAGTAGCTTTGCCTTAATACACAATACAATTCATACTTAAAATTCCCTTTTTTCTTCTTCTCACTAAGAAAATTTACTACATCAAGCCTAAAAAACCTCAAATTTTGATTCATTTAATCACATTATGGCTTCATGAGATGGAAATTATTCCATTTTAATACATTATTTATACCATAATGGGTGTTTTCGGCCATTTTGCTAATGAAAATGCATCCTCACAATTTTTTTTTTATCAAACAGGAAATGCGCTATCTTTTTTTTTTTTTGTCTTTTCTCGAAAAATCGATTTTTCTATTTTCGTTAAAATCATGAAATTGACTTCAAGCCCCAGCACTCTGTTCTCTCTCATCACGTTTCCATTGTTGCTGCGAGGCTCGTTACGAGCTGCTGTTTTTCGAGACCCCGGTTCTCGTAAAACAGGCGAAATTAATCGGATGCTCTGACCGTTTTGCAGTGCCGCTTGATACCTGTTCGATATCAGATCTAGAGCTGCGGATTTTCTCGTTAAATTGTCCGAAGTTACAACCTTTTAAATTAGATTTTTGCTGCGATAAACGCGGAAGCTTTATACGCAGTTCATTACACGTTTAATTTGGTAGATTGTATATATTTTTCCCCCCTTTAGATTTAAAAAATAATATTCTTTTAAAAACTGTTTAATAGACGAAGAAATTATCGGAATCACACTAGGTAGAATTTCAAAATTGTTAACCCTTTAAGGCGCAAACCTATCCCAATGCTGAAAAAAGGGCAGCTGTTGTCATCGCTCGACTTAACTACCAGCAAGATGCGGACGATCGAAACGTTCATCGCGTGCCACCTTCAAAGGGTCCACCTCACGCGGTCCCTTTTCTTGACGACAGCTGGCTGTGCCGCACATGTCGTCAAGAAAAGGGTCATTATCATTATTTCACTGGGCACTGTCAGCACTGGACACACTGCATATTATAGATCACCGACATATGGCCGGTATTGATTCTGGAGCGTATAGGACTTAAGTTTTTTACAGGGCTACAAAAAACATTCCTCAAACATTAAAACCGACAGAGAGAAGTACTTAAAAGTGCCAAATAGAGCAGGGGAGGGGGAGAAGAAAATTTTGAAAGTCGCCACAGCAATGTTTGATCATTTATCTTCAAGTTTGGCGGCAAAAAATAAATTCTCAAAAAAGAGTTTTATGGAACAAGGAAGAAAAATGTGGCATACACACGAATAATGATACACTTTCAAACTTAATGACATAAGTAAGAAAAATAAGGACGACGCATGGATTATGATACGCTTTTAATATATAGCAATTTAGTGCGAATGTAAAATATGAAAGTGTTTCAGTTTTTTTTTTTCGTTAAATAGGATATTTAAAATAAATTGAATTGTAGAAACTCTATATTGTTTTTCCGTTTTGTAACTTACATTCATTAAATGATACAGAGAGGGTCAGATTTCCTAATTATACCTTAAAATTTTTCTGAACACTTTCTTGAGTAGAGTGCTGTTCGTATAGATCTTTTACAGTTTCTGGAGGTAATTGCTAATATGCGAGGACAATAAACAGCCATTTTTTTTGAAGAAGCTCTTAATCAAAATGTGAAGAGAACGCAATCTATATACTGACGATTATACTTTTGTATTAATAAATTGCTATAAATATTGGAAATACGGAACATGAAGACCTGGCAGTTTAAGCATTGAGTCTGTAATTTCTAAAAATGTTTATTTCATTAGGGGATAAAATAACTGTAGACACTAATTTGTTTGTTAAAGTTTATGTACAGCAATTTACTTAAAGTACTGTGTTCTTTTGTTTAGATGAAATTTATGCGAAGTAAAGTTTTAGTAAATGCAGTGGACTCTGTGAATTAACGAATCTTTCCGCAAGCAGTTCTAATTAAGTGCTTTGTAAACAATACAATGTG
The DNA here is from genome assembly GCA_038373885.1 of Cheiracanthium punctorium. Lineage (NCBI taxonomy): Eukaryota > Metazoa > Arthropoda > Arachnida > Araneae > Cheiracanthiidae > Cheiracanthium > Cheiracanthium punctorium. The sequence goes on from JAWZYV010008541.1 coordinate 299,559, forward strand.
ACCTTTCAGAATCAAGGCCCTCTTTCCTGCCACGCAAGTTCACAAAACTGATAAATGTTCGTTTGGTCTTTTCTGTTGAAACGCTGAATTTATTAAACTAACGCCGGATTACTTATCGTCTAGTTAGTTTTAAGGAGCCTGTTGAAAAATACTGAATATAACAAGCAGTTTTCATTTCACGAAATATTTATGAACACGGTTACTGTATTGGGTTTTAATCCATAGTATCGTAACAAATACATTAATATTGCCTATTACTCATGCTAATACTAACTTTCTTCTCTTTTAAATGTTCATTTTTAGTAACATTTGAGGTTTTTTAATGAAATCGTGCTTTGCCTATCTGTGCTCGTGTCGCCCTTAAAAAGTAGGCACCTTTACTAAGTATTGAAGGGGATGCTAAACCCCATTTGGTCTAGTATTTAGTGTACCTTGTTCTTGCACATGAGAACTAGGTTGGATTCCTAGCAGTGGAAGAGGGGCTCCATTGTGTAATGGTCAAGTCTTAATGATTATTATATGAAACTTAACAAAATAATGACAGTTTTACTGTGTTATAGAAACTCGAGATTAACCCTTTAACGCGCAGTGTTCCCGCTCTGGTGAACACCAAACTCTAACGTTTTGACTGTTGCCAGTCACGAAGATAAGATTGGATTTCTATAAAAATAGTTGCGGGTGACATAGCTCCATGAGAATCCTTTACATTTTAGCAGGTCATTTCCCGTCAAAAAATGGTCACGACTATTTTTAACAGCACTGACATCTGCTGAAAAAGGGAAGAATGCGAGAACAGCTGGATAGATTGCCCAATGCTGAAAAAAGGGCAGCTTTTGCCATCACTCGACTTATCTACCATCAAGATGGCGGACGATCGTAACGTTCATCGCGGGCCAGAGATCTAGAGACCCTTTTTTGACGTAGCTGGTTGTGCGGCACAGCAACGGCTGCCCTTTTTTAAGCATTGGGAAAGGGTTGCGCCTCAAAGTGTTAAGAAAAAGCAATCAAATGGTATAGGTTAACAATCTGGGTTAAAATTTGACAGTTGGTACTGTCGCAAAAGAGAGAGCTGCCATCAGTCATCAAGGCTGGATTGGCTTGCTTTTCAAAATACTTTGAACATTGAAAAATGTTCATCTCTTGCAAAGTGAAATATCTGTATATTTTTATCAAACGTGTTTTCTTTGTTCTGAAACTTTCATTCATTTATAGCGTACCTTTGCACGAATAAATTTTTATTTTATACCTTTTAAGGTTGCACAATAAAAATCTTCTATTTTAAAAAGTTGCATTTTCACTTAATTCTGATATGTTCATCTCGTGCTTGGATACTGCGCAGGGTAGTTTTATCGAAAGATTGAAATTTCGATAAGAAAATGGAAAAATTGTGTTTTATTTGCAAAAAACACAAAAATATATTTTTGTGTTTTTAATATATTTAAATAGAAAAAATTAGGTAAAAAAATATTTTTTTAAAGTAAAAGCTTTTTTGCGGAGCCCTCAAAGGCATAAAATAAAAATTTATTCTCTAAGATAGGCTGTAAATGAAAGAAAGTTTCAAAATTAAGAAAACTCTTGAGAAAAATACAGATGTTTCATTTTTTCAAGAGATGAAAGTTTTTAACTATTCAAAAGATATTAAAAAGCATTCGAAACCAATGTTCCCCTTCAGTTGCTAGTAAGGGATTGATTTAGTCTTTAATATATATATTGCAAAGGTCTTGAATGCTTTTCGAAATATTTTGAACATTGAAAAATTTTCATCTCTTGCAAAGTGAAATATCTGTACTTTTCTCAAACGTGTTTTCTTTGTTCTGAAACTTTCACTCATTTATAGTGTATCTTTGCAAGAATGAATTTTTATTTTACACCTTTTAGGGTGACACAATAAAAATGTATGTACTTTAAAAAATTGTATTGTACTTAATTCTTTAAATGTTTAAATCCTCCATATTTCAATCTGGCGAAAATTATCAAGCTGTGTCATATTTCGAGGAACCCTTCAGAATCTCGTTTATTGCGCATAATACGTGAAGCTTGTGGCAGAGTTTTCGAATCTTAAGCCATTTTTAATTCTTGAAGTTACGTTTTTGACAGCCGAGAAAGGAACCCCGGGCAGTCCAGTCCCTTCATCTAGTTATTTCACACAGTTAGTTTTTAAAGGGAGCATTATTGAAACTTATGTTGTTTTCTTTATAGGAACGGTATACTATGTTTAAATGTATTAACTGACGGGTAATCTTTTCTGTGTTCACGTTAACGTATTCATAATTTGCTGCAATAACCAAAATGAAAACTTCCAATCAAAACTCACAATGAAATTAAAAATAAAGGCACAATGCCACCCACCCACTCCAACACACTCTAAAAAATTCAGAGTGCGGCTGTCATACTTGGACAATTGTTATAACTTTCCAATGCACGATACCAGTTTTAATTAATCAAGCTAATTAAATTTGTTTGAATCAGGTTATTGTTAAACCTAGGTTTTGCGAAATAAAAAAATAAACCTACAAAATCAACGCCATTCGAATTTTAAAACGATTTGAAAGTGTCTTTCATTAATTAAACAAAGCTCGTAAAATTAATTACAATACAATTAATTTTGAAGCATTTTATCAAAGGATCCGAACTATAAAGTTTTATAGACGTGGTTAAATCCTTTGAGATTTTGTCGAAGGGTGATCGATAAGATGTTTTTCCTAGATAAAAAACAGTCTAAGATGTCTTTTTTTTCCCGAAATAAGTAATAGGGTTAACATAGATAGCTGCTTGTCTGGCGAGAAACAAACGATGTTCCTAATCATTTTTAAAACTGTAGAATTCATTTTACGATGACTTTAAAATGAAACTCAAATTTATTGACTCAAATTAAGTATTGATGCATCTCTCAGTGCGACTTTAGTTTGCGCAAAGCTTTGCAGCGTATTGGAGGTGTCGGTTAATGAAAATTGATTAGTTGTTTTTAAATTAGGTAATCATGAAATGCAGTGGTATATACAGAGTGTCCCAAAAAATGGTGGTAGCACACTTTAATTCTAATCTGATGAATAGATGATGATCCATAAAAATTGAATAAATGCTCAAAATGAGATGGGAAGAAAGTTACTTTAAGAAAAAAATTCTCTTGTCCGTTTTCAAAAGATTACGCTTTTAAAATTTGTATACGGCCCCCCCATACAGAAAATTTTCCTGTTAGTAAAATGGGCTCCATACACTAAAGAGGAAACGTAAAAAAATTTCAGCCTTTCATCACAAAACGTCTCAGAGATATCTCATAAAAGATAGTCAGGGGCTATACATGAACTTGTATGTGAACGTTTATTGCAAGAGCAAAAAAAGTATTTTCTTTTCGTAATTTTTATTCGACCTCTCATCCGACATGATTCCCCCTCCCCTCGACAGCCATTGCAAAACAATTGTTTAAATCAGCATCTTACGTCAGATTTTTAGGATATATTTTTTAATTTTGTACATCAACTCATTAGCGCATAGAGCATATTTTACTGACAGAGAATTTTTTGTATATGGGGGTCGCATACAAATTTAAAAAGTGTCACTTTTTGAAAATGGAAGTCCCCCTGACCAAGGCATTCCGCATCCTAGACAGATCGCCCATGCGAAGCGCTCCCATAACAAGAACACAATTAATCGAGCATTATTGTATCATAATAAATAATCTTGCAACTCTCCAGCACAATTTACTATTGCGCCTAATATTTTGAAGGACCCTGAATATATGTGTACGTATATACAAAGTTCTCTTTAAGCCTCTGTGACTGTGAGCATAAAAAAATATATTTAGAAGTTGCCCTTACTTTTAACAAAGGCAAATAAACTTGTTTTACTTGTAATTCAAAACAACAACAAGAGAGACAACAAGAACAACTAGATTTTGATGGACAAAATTCTTCGCATTCATAACTATTGTATTACCCGATATATACACGTTAAAGTTTGCTTTTTTCCTGGTAAATTCACAAAATACTAAGGGAAGACAGGTTAATATTACCAGTCATAGCAATAATATTTTTTCAAGATTAAAACTTACCTTGCCTGTAAAACTCTTTTCTCTGCGTTAAAAGTTAGAATGCAGTGAAATGTAAACGGTGGCTTTCTCATCCGAATGATATCAACTTTATTGAGATATTTTTAAGTAACCTGCCACAAACTTGTCTTTTTTTACCAGTTAACGTTTCTGTCCTATTTAAACATTAACTTTTAATACGAGGGATGTTTAGAGAGTAAAGTAACCAGAAATTTAACCAAAACGTTTATTCACGAAATCCAAGAGATTCACAGACATAATAAGACATTTGGCGCAGATTTTGTTGGGGAATTGCTTTCATGGGCATCAGAACACTTATTTCATCTGTATGCCAACCTATCGAAACCGGCGCGGAAGAAATCAGGGGCACTGGAAGCCTATCGACTTAACCCTTTGAGGCGCAATCCTTTCCCAATGCTGAAACAAGGGCAGCCGTTGCCATCGCTCGACTTAACTACCAGCAAGAGGGCGGACGATCGAAACGTTCGTTTATCGCGTGCTGCAGATCGAGAGACCCTTTTTTGACGGCACCCTTTTGTGCCGCACAGGCACAGCCAGCTGTCGTCAAAACACGCGACGAATGTTTCGATCGTCCGCCATCTTGCTGGTAGTTAAGTCGAGCGATGGCAACGGCTGCCCTTTTTCAGCATTGGGCAATCTATCCTGCCCATCCTTCCATTTTTCAGCAGATGTCAGTGCTGTTAAAAAGAATCGTGACCATTTTTTTAGGGGAAATGACGTGCTAAAAAGTAAAGGATTCTCGTGGAGCTATGTCACCCGCAACTATTTTTATAGAAATCAAATCTATTCTTCGTGACTGGCAACAGTCAAAACTTCAGAGTTGGGTGTTCCCAGAGCGGGAACACTGCGCTTTAAAGGGTTAATGAGAGCGTCCTGTATTGCGGCATCTCTTTGGGAACTGCGGCTTGCCAGGAGCTTCTTCAGCTCGAAGATATAGAAATCTTTTGGCGCGAGACCGGGCTGTACGGAGATGTTCTAGTACGTTCCTTGAAAAGAGATGTAGCCAATCAAGTGTAACTGAGGTCCCATGGGGCTGGCATTTGATTATAGGGATCGCCAGTTGAAACAAGACATGGAATATCATTCGCTTGAGGATTATGTGCAGGCACCCATGAATCTAAATTAATGCAAACATTAGAAAAAATCCTATTTACGTAAGAAAACATCAGATTGAATCGGTACTTTTAGTATTCCTTTATTTTGTATTTTATTAAAACAAACTTACTGACATGTAAAATAAAAGCAGATTCTTGAAGGGTTCTAAAGAAATCGACTGTCTGAAAATATTTTCTTTTCTTTAGGCATTTTCGAACAGCAAAAACTTACTCCTGTTTTAAATTCCCAGTCTTGTTTAAAAAAAGCCTTCTATCTAAAAGCACTCAAGAAACAATAATTCACGCAGTTTATTGCAAAAATAATTTTTGGGCTATCTCTCAGATCGCTGGATTTCTTTAGCTATCGTTCGCACTTTCAGCTGTGTGGTTTTTTTTTTTCAATAAACAAATTGACGAAAGATGATTTTTATCTCGCTCGAGTTTACGATATTTACTTCGTCTTTAGTTCAAAGAAGAAAATATTTCCTTGCACTGCTTCCGTATGTATCGGGTGGTTTCTTATCTTTCGTGCAATTTTTATGAGCGCTGCAATGGAAGTTATGCAGAAAACTACAGTTGTTTGAAGATCGGCCCCTTATTTATATAACGCCAAATGCTTGAATAAGTAAATAAATAAGTAAAAAAAGCGTTAAAAGAAAGAGACGCCCTGAGATTTTTCTTTATTGGCTCGAGGAAAAGTTGGAGATTATCTTTATGGTTTGCTAAATTAAAAACCTATCGTAAACAAATTATTTAACACTCTAACAATACTCCCTGTTGGGACCTATTAAATAGTATAATGCCAGAACGGAAGAGTTTTCCAATACTCTGCACTTAGCTTTTACTCTAGATTTTCTCGGATGTATGTTTTCATTATTAATTTTTGGTTTAAAAAAGCAGATGTTTTGGAGTAAATTAGAATTTTTCGTAAACTGATATATTGAGTTTGTGAATACATTGAATGAATTTGCTTGGACTGATTCAGATTATTTAAAATATTTATACACTTCAAAGTTAAAAATACGAAATTGAAAATTAGAAAAATTTGAGTCTGCTTTTGGTGAAGAATAGAATTTGAATTTCAAACAAAGAATTGATTCTGTTTCATAAAGTATCATATAATATTTTATTTCAAAGGGAGTTTCATTTTAAAATGTTTTCATGATACTCGAGCTTCTCAATTTGATTTCGATAAATCTTGTTCAAACTTTATAAAGGATTCTTATTTACATATATTATTTTCTGTTAAAGTATTATAGGAAAAAATGAATAAATCTCACAAATAGTCTATTCAAATTTGGTAGATATTTGATTTAAAATTTATAAAAATCTTCAGAAGAATTTGCAATCGATTTATTTATAAAAATCTCTAAAATGTTATTTTATCTAATAGTGTGAATTTTTCGTTTTCTTTTTAAAAAGATTATTTAGATGGAAAAAGAAATATTTTTAGATACATAAACTGAATTTTCGAGTAATGAAATGAAACAAAAGTTTTTTCTTATTTTACAAGTTTGCTGTAACGCCTTTTAATATTCGAAATTTCAAATTTCATTTTAAAAATGCATCGATTAAGCTTGAGATTGAATTTTCATTACAGTCTATTACATCGATAATCATAAAAGGATTACAGTTATCGAAAGCAGTGATTCCGAGTAATAAAAGTAGTAATAGTAATAATAAAAGTGAAGTTTTATTTATGCTCAACGGAAAAAAAACTACTTTGTGTGATACATTGAGAGCAATTGTCACAAAAAATGTTGTATAGATCTATGTTTTAAGGTTTAACGTATATGAAATTTAACACTTTCAGAGGATTTCTACATTTTTATTTTAGGCTTAACTTTAAAATTCCCAGTTTTACAAGCCATTATTATTATTATTATTTAACTATCTCAACCGTTTTCTTCAGCCTCAATCACTCCAGATATGACAGGTCATTGCTTGATGCTGAAAATCAACCGAGTTTGCAAATGAGGCCTTTATCAATATTTAGCTCCTTTAATAATATGACAATGCAGATACTGTTAGAGGTCCTTTTGGTTTGTTTTTTTACAGTAGTATATGATATTTCAAAACCAACAAGTTTTCAACTAAAAAACACTTGCTCTTAAACAATGTATTTATGTTTGTTTCATTCTAAATTAAGAATTTTATAGATAACAGTTTTTTTCTTCTAAGTAATATTTATAAATAAGGGAAGGGTGGCTTCCTACCTTCCTTAGAGGGCACATTTCAAATGAAATTGATTCGTGTGTGTTAACATTTTACAGCAAAAATTTTATGAATCTCTCTACCATTTTTGCTTCTTGAGATAGGGAGAGACAAGAGAAGAGAATTTTTAAGCTAGCTCGTTTTATTTTATTGAGCACCTCTTACATACATGCCCAATTTTATACTATTAGCTTCCGCTGCCTAATATTAACAAAAAGGAAACAACATTTATTTTCGTGGGTTTAAAAATATAATAATTAAAATGAAAGTACTATTTATGCATGTTCCTAAGTATGATTTAAAAAACATATTATTTAATGTTTCTTCATTATCTTGAAAAGCGAAACCTAAAAGAAATCGTAATCTTCATCTTTCGTCCTTTGTAATTTATAATTGAATTAAAAGATAAACAAAATGCATTGAGCATTTTAAGATTTATGTTTCAATGCTTAAAATTTTCATTTAGTGTTAAAGATATTTTTCAGGGCTCCTATATTAGTCTTTAAAAATGAATGAAAATTGAAAGCTTGGATAATAGTTTAACATGCTGATTTCAAATATCAAATGAAATGATGGGGTTGCCATATTTCAATATTTGTTTTTTTTTTATATGTAGATGATGTACTAAGGCAAAAATTACTTAACTGAAAAAATAGAAAATATTTGAGGGAAAAACCGATAACTATCTCCTTTCGTCCGCATGGCAACTAAATAGTGAAAGATTTTGGGGAAGGTATAGGGGGCTTCAGCTCTACCAAAAGATATTTCTCAAAGGTTATAACTTGCTTTATTTTACATTTTCGTAAGTTCAAATAAGGTGTTTTTTTCAAATTAACAACCCTGCCCAAAGATTTTTAAGTAATTATGTATCTTCATTTAGTCCAGATAAGTTATTTTTTAAAGCCACCACCTCACAATATATTATATATATTTCTGCATTCGACACTACAAATAAAACTCATTTTGGTTTTCAGACTTTTATTTTTTGACCACTCTACGTAATAATAAAAATGAAAAAGGAATAAAATATATCCGTATTGGAAGGTCAAAGCCAATTGTGAAGGCAATTACAACGGGAGCTAGGAAGAACCTTTGACGAAAATATGTCTACACTCAATATATTGAATCTTCGTCCACCTAAAATAAATAAAATCGTATTCAATTTTTATTATACACCCAAATCGAATTGCATGCTCTTCTGGAAACACACGGAATTTTTTGGCATTCAAAAGATTTCGTTTTGGGTACACAGCCTTCTTATATCCATGCAGACGATTTGTGAAAAAAATTAAACTATATAATCTGGGAAAACTATTTTAAAGGAATTTGAATCACGCTTTCCTTTCAAAGCCTGATGACCGTGATGAATAGGACGTCCTATCGATTGCAACAGCACATTTTGTCAGGAAAATGATTCACATTTTTTACTCTCGGAAAAAGATGGAGCTGAAAATAGCAAAAATCGCTTCAAAATGAGGGAACCGGTGGATTTTCAGATTTTTTAAAGTAGCAATGAATGTTTTTTTTATATTTTATGCATAATTATGAAAACTTTCAAGTGGATCGGATAAACGGTGTAGTGTAGATGTTATTACTCTTTTTCTGCTTTTTAATCTGCTCGCAGTAATGGAGTTAAAATACGGAATTTATATATTGAAGGGTTGCCCGGAACAGTTACAGAGTGAGTCGGGGATCAGCATCACTATCTTGTAAGATGTTTTGTGGATGACACATTTTAAATATCTAGTGATAAGGATAATTTAAACACACTGAAAATCTGAAAACAATCCACCAAACATATTTATTTAATGGAGCATTCGTTGGCTACTAAAACAAAGTTCTTTTAAAACAATAGTTAAATTTCTTTTTTTTATAGTAAAGAAATCTGATACCGTTAAAGAAATTAATTCTTCTTTCATAAAAAGAAATCAGACAAAAAAAAAAGGGTCCATTTTCCATTTTGTTGTAAACGTGCGCCTCATAATGAAGATGTACACCCAATTAGATAGGTAGGTTTTTTGATACTTAAATTAAGTATCCGAATCCAAAAAAAAAAAAAAAGAAAACATTCCACTCTCCCCCCCTTTTCCCCCAAAACTTAAACAGACAGGAATTCGTATCACGTCCAATAACTGCCAAAAAGTATACTTACACAACCAGGAATGGCGCAAAAAAAATTCTGTTTTAGTAAAGCGTGTCTAAATTTACAATTACTAAATTTTTTTTTCTGGTCCATCCCTCGTGGGTGATATTTTAAGAGCGAACTCTTGAGCTGATAGTGTCACAGGAACATGATCTAATCTGCCGCGTCTACTAAAACTTATCCAATTTGTAAGGAGAAAAGACAGTTTAAATTTTTTTTGGAAAAGGAAAGTACGATTTCGTAACATGTCAAAGAATTTAAAGCAATATATATACAGGATTCTCCAAAAGATGGTAACATGCTTTCATTCTTTATCTGCTTGAGATAAGTGGATACTGTAAACAAGAATTTAAGTCGGTAAGTAGAGATAAGAATTAAAGCGTGTTACTACTCTTATGGGACACCCTGTATATATATATATATATACAGGGTGCATAAGAAAGTCCCTTAAACCTGAAAATACTTGCAAACAGTAAAGTGACTACGTAACGACCAAATGAAATCCACAGCAGGAGTCCCCCCCCCCCCCGACCCCACTAGTGTCGAAATTTGGAAGAAAGGCATTGCAAATCGGAAAGCTTCGAAAAGTTAACAAGTTTTAGAGCACGAATTAATTAGTACGAAACGGCGTTTGGTTCAAAGATAAACTGCCGCCTGTGTATTCAAAAATGTCCGAAATCGATGCACTCCATTTCGTGTAAACGTTTGAAAGGAATCGGTATGAAGAAATACGCAAGGTATGAAGAAATCAAGGTACGCCATAGGTATGAAGAAATACGCACAATTTATTGCATCCAATACGCACTTATGCCAATACTGTTTGGTAACATAAAAAATATGCAAAGACAAATTGTTAAACAGTGATAACAAGTTAATGTTGGGTACGCCCGAAAAGTTTTGGCATTGGTCCCTATACACACTTGTATTCGTGAGAGTAATTCTGCATACACATTTCTGATGTCACAATGCAGCAAGATGTCACAATGCAGCATGATGTCACAATGCAGCATGATGTCACAATGCAAATGCAATTAAATTAAGACGTCACAATGCAGCAAGAATCTGTAATACGACAGCGCAAATCCAGCTGACTTCCCTACTAGCAATTTTGCTCGGGCGACCACCGGCCACGTAGCCAGCCGATGATGGACCGAGCAAAATTGCTAGTAGGGTTGTACGTGGAGTTGCATAAACCTGATCTTTTATGTAACCCACTGGAAGAAATCCAACGGAGTGAGACACAGCCAGGGTGCGAATTGAACATTTTCTCCAGGGGGGGGGGGACATTTGAAAGAAAACATTCTTCAGCAGAGGACATTTGAAAAAGAAAAAAAAAAACAGATAGAAAGAAAAATGAGGCAGGTGTAAATGCTCCACTCACACAATATATTAGGTATTACACGACAAATGCAGTCGCCAACATGTCTAAAAAGTGACTTAAATTCAACCAAAAGTCGACCCCCGATTTTCTATGCACATATTCCTGCCTGTTTTCGATTCTCCGTCTACCCTGAAATTCGGCAGTGATTGTTCGTTCATTTCGCAGTCTATCCTTTGAAACCTGACCCCAGTTACGGAGTGAGAAGTGGCATCAGGCATCAGGCATGTTCAAAGGCATACTTGTTACCTGCTCCTTTGTCTAGTAAACAAAAGAAAAATTTCTATTCTCAATAGTTAAAATCGTTAGCTACTGTTGAACTTGCAGGGTGGGACACAGATTAATTTAACATTTCTCCAGCAGGGTATAAATAGTTTCCCTGGCAGGGATCCGTTAATATTTCTCTAGCCAGGGATATTACTTTATTCAGCCGGGGACGATCGCCGGCTGAATATATCCAGGGTCAATTCGCACCCTGGATACAGCAATCGTGGTTCAAGATTCATGGAGGCCCTATTCAACATGACCACCACACCCGATAGTTTGTTACAGTACAGAGCAACGTCACAACCTGCAGTTGTGTACCGTAATGTTTCCGAAATGTGAATGTGCAGCACAGAATCGTTGCACATCGATAGCGGACATTTTAGTGTAAGCAGGCGACAATTTATCTTATCCATGTAAAAGAAATGTCATTTTGTACTAATTAACGCATGCTCTAATGTTTTCCAACAGTAAATTTTGCCCTACTCAATTTGCAAAGCCTATCTTCCAAATTTCGCCACTAGGAGCGCTGCTTTCGTTTGCATTAGATCGGGCATAGTCGCTTTACTATACCCTTATTTCATTTAAATAGCTGTAGCTCTCTCCGTTCGCAAGTATTTTCAGATTAAAGGGACTGTCATTTGCACCCTGTAATAATAATAATAATAATAATAATAATAATGAGCAAAACACGTATATCAAGCTACAAAAACAACTTAGCCGTACAATTAAATCACATTAACAATACTGACTATAAGCAGCAAAAACAGTGGGCCAAATATATATAACGTTTAGGTAGTGTCTTTTGTTGAAACTACCGCGGAATATATTAACGTATAATTACTTGTTGTTAACCTCATTTCTCTCCCCCCCCTTTGATATTCTTTCGTGAAGCTCTATAACATTAGGTATACTTTGTTTTAATAAATCCTTAATATTTTACCATAAAATAATGAATTCCCTCTTCGTTTTATTCAGATATTATTATTCAATATTAATTCATTTCGTTCAATATTATTCAGATATTTCTACGAATGACACTCCTGCCTACTTCTTTTATACAAGAACCTGAATCGTTTTATGCTGCCGAAAATCGGCAAAGGCTTTTCAAGACCGACAACACTTGAATTTTTTTCCCTATTTCTCTTTATACTTGTCATATGTGGTCTCGTCTCTGAGAAAATCGTGAGCAAGCATGTTTTGAAGTAACTCTATAACTTACAACGACGTTGGAAAATAGTTTTTCCTTTCCATAGGACCAGGGGTAGAAATTGGACTACTTAGTCAGAAATTAGACTTAGTACTTCGCCAGTGGTCTAAAGAGCCGTGACTTAACTTGACGTATCTGGTACGTAACATTTATCACTGGTGTGTGCGCATGATTTAACCCTTTGAGGCGCAACCCTTTCCCAATGCTGAAAAAAGGGCAGCCGCTGTCATCGCTCGACTTAACTATCAGCAAGATGGCGGGAACACTCAAAGTAATTCCAATGCATTACGTTCATTGGCAGTTTAGAGACAGGCATCCATTTAAAGCACAATATTATCCTACTACCTAATATTAGCTAATGATCCGACAACGATCGTGTGCCTTCCTCAAAAGTTGCCAATATTGGTGACTTCAGCGTATTTGAAAGTTATTTGGTTTTTGAAAGAAAACATCTTTAATCTTAGAAAGATCGAAACGTTCATCGCGTGCCACAGATATTCTGCGGCACGCGATGAACGTTTCGATCTTCCGCCATCTTGCTGGTAGTTAAGTCGAGCGATGGCAACGGCTGCCCTTTTTTTTCAGCAGATGTCAGTGCTGTTAAAAATAATCGTGATCATTTTTTTACGGGAAATGACGTGCTAAAAAGTCAAAGATTCTCGTGGAGCTTATGCCACCCGCAACTATTTTTATAGAAATTCAATCTATTCTTCGTGACTGGCAACAGTCGAAACGTCCGAGTTTCGTGTTCCCAGAGGGGGAACACTGCGCGTTAAAGGGTTAAAAAAATGACAAAACAAAAGAAATTATTATAAGCAATTTAGTGGAAGGTGGCTCAAAATGATCTTTTCGGGCAAAATGATCCACATATGTTTTCTTAGATATAAGGAGAGCTATCCACTAGTTAACACAAAAACAAGTTGTGCCAAGTCAAAAAGAAGCAATGGCGACATTTAAGCGATCAGTGTATTATGTGTCTGAGTAGAATACTTCAGAAAACTGGGTTTTATCATCTCTTATAAGGTAAGCACTTACTTTCCTATGCAGTGCCTTGTAGAAATGCAGTCTTTAATGTGCAGAAATATGGCTTGTTTTACTAGTAGAGTATGTTTTTGGATGTGAATTACGCTTGTTTAGTTTGTTATTTTTCTCGGAATGTTCCAGTAATATCAGCTAAAGTGGGCAGCCATACTGCGGGGTAAAAACATCCGTCGACTGAAGAAACTCCCAGGTCCTAGTCAATTTTTGAATTATAATTTTGAAATACTCCATTTTATTGCTTGTGATACTTTTTAATTTTATTTTTCTTATAAACTAAATTATGCACACTGTATGATTGAATAACTCATTTTACTTCATTATGCATAGTCGTAATTACTTTTAATTCTTTTATTTTCCCTGTAAAAAGCAATTTACATGAAATGAAGAATCATTTTGCCTTTGGGTGAGGTTAAAATGATCTTTTGGACTCTTTTCAAAATTCAATTCTTTTCGTTACTCAGCATGGGTTTAAAATATTATTTAAATATGTTTATAATGCAAAATATGGTGTAAAATACTCCGGCAAAGGTCCAAAGGTGTTCTGCCTTCACTGTCTAGATATTTCGTCTGTTTGTGTGCTTTCCTGTGTAATTTGTGCTCTGTATCCACCTGGCGATAGAATTGTGTTCAAGCTCGCCTGCTGCATTGGAAATATAAAAAAAAATGTCCAAAGTTGCAAATACCTATTGAAAAAAATTAAATAGATCAATTTATATGACATGCATTGGTTAAATCAGACATCCTGTACTGTTGAACTAAATGAGGAATGCTTCCAAGAGAAAACTGCAAATCTGGAGTGACTCCACTCGACTTTCCGAACACTTACGATTAAGATCATGACCAAGCACTTAAATAAATTTTAATCGATGAATCATTCAAACATATATCCCAAATGGAAGCTCAATCGAATTCGCCGTTTAAACACTAGTGCACTTTCAAGAATTTCTCCCCATACGCCATAATGTAAAAGAAATCTTTGTCGTAGCCTTGTAGAAAAACTATAAGTCCAATACACACCAAAATCAATACCGGTCTTGCGACGGTGGTTTATAACATAAATACCCAATTTGAGTTCAATCGAATGCCCTGTTTAGAAGCTATCGTGTTCACTCTCACTCTCTCTCTCTCTCTCACACACACACACACACATACATACATCTCGTAAAAATAGCATAAATGAATTCAGAAGACCTCAAAACGTGTCAATACACCAAAATCTCGAAGTCGAATTTTTTCATGATTACAATACTTTCCTTACATGGTACATGTTCGGAAAGTAAAAATAAAACATTACCGGTCCGATGTACTAACAAATTTCGTATTCTACTGGTCTGTAATATACTTCATTGATTTCGGACCAGCGGACCACCGTTTATTTGGATCCCTGCAGAGGACAGTTATGAAAGAATACTGAAATAATATTGGAGGATAGGTATAATCTACGACCTAAAAGCTGCTAAAACGGTTTCGATATTTCTGACGTCAGGCATAGCTATCTTTTGCTAAGGGTCAAAAAATATTCTCACTCGTATCAGGGAAACAAATAACAAAATTAATGAACAACTTAGGAAAAATAACGCTTAATAAAAAAAGATGTAGCGAAACGATCGTTTCGGGTGGTATAAAAAAAGTCCACTCTTCTTCAAGCTCAAAAAAGCTCCACCCTCCACATAGACAGAAATATTAGAACTGAAAGTATACAGCATGAGCAACTCAGCAAAGACACACAGGTTCTCTGAACGTCTATTAACGTTCAGAAGACGTTTTCTGAACGTTAATAGACGTTCAGAGAACCTGTGTGTGTTTGCTGGGAAGTTATCATTTGAAGAAGAAAATAGTAAGAAACCAGAGAGAAGAAAAGGCGGCAGAGGAGGACGGTGTTAAAAAAATTACAAAAACAGGATATCGCACTCGATCATAGGATGTGGTTTTCCAGCTTCGAGAACTGGTAAAGCCGGATTAAGTCACTAATATTAATTTTTATATATCTTACACTTTTTTAGGACAAAAAGCTCACATTTTGTACATCAGTGTATGGGGGCACATTCAATTAACTGGGAATTTCTTTAATACGGGGCAGTACAAAAATTAAAGGTTCGCATTTATTTATTTTTAATGTTAAACATTTTTAATCGGTTTTATAAAATTCCGTGGCATTTTTTAAATGCAATGTTGAAATGTATCATGTAGCTCTTGATCAATAAATAAGGAATAAAATCAAAGGTCAATATTTTTGAGACGCGCTCTATTATAGTGTCTATGTGACTATACATCATTTACGACTAAGCTGAACTAATGCTAGAAAGTCAGGGAGGACTAATTATTAAAATAGTGTTTTATCGTAACTGAGGAAATTTTTATGAGCAGTTAATTGCAATCATTGCGAAATAGGGTTGAAAATAGTTTCAGCGTGTGGTTCTGTGTCTAGACATTCATTACGTGCAATTTTCTACACTCATTAAAGCTGTAGTTTAAATGGTGAAGATGCGTGCTACGTCATCCAAACTGCTAATAACTAAAAACATTATGTTTGTTAAGTATGTACCATGTTTGTGGATAACATTAAAAGTTCATCAGATGAGCTGAAATGGAAAAGTCCACGCCTTCTAATGAATCCTTATTTTTGAATAGAAATCTGTCTGCCTTTATTCACTGGTCAGTCTGAATTACATCATTACTTATTTGGCGCAGGGTTCTGGCCTTCTACGCGGCTGCCCATCTAAAAATCTGGATATTTGGGCGATTTTCTCCAGATGTAACGTGAACCCTTTAAAAATCCTCCACTCAAGGTATCACTTCCTTTGGCAAATAGCTGTAGTATGTTTTGCCTTAAAAAATGACACCAAAACAACAACTCACGTATTATTGGTTATTATGAAGGGACGTCAAAATTAGCTTCTATTGTTTCAGAATTCGCGTTGTCAGGTTGAACTTCATTGAAATAAAACTGCCAGATACATAATCTTGATTGATGTTTCTACATATTTTAATGAAATAAAAGTACATTTCACATACTTGTTTTACTAAGGAACTTTAAAAAGGAGTGATGTTGTAGTCAACACGTAGAGCCTGCAGAACTACCGTAAGAATTCAGAAGCAGTATTTTATTATTGTTGTAAGTGGTTTCTAAGAAGTTTTTGATTTTATTATCTGTTTGTAAGCATGTATCATGCAAGTATAAGTATCCAGAAACTACCATTAAGACAGGCTACTTATAAATATGTAACTAAAACGGAGTAGAATAAATAATTCATTATTTATAAATGAATTTTCTTTTAGCGTTAAAAATACATTTTATTTCATTTTGCACCAGAAAAGAAACCAAATACACATTCACTAAAATTCATAAAATTTAAAACCTCGTGAAATTAAGTCGTGAAAGAATGAAACTCTTTTGACACTTTTTATAATCTAATAGTTTCAAAAACATGAGACATGGAAAGACCGTACACATATAAACACATTGAAAAGCATCAAACAATTTTTAAACATTAAATCAGTAAATTTTACGTGTTTCTTCGACTCGTTATCATGCATCAACAGTGTTTGCAACGCGACATACAATTTAATGATTTATTTTTTTGACTTTTTTCTACTCATTCGTAATGTAATTAAATTAAAAAATTTAATTACATTTCGAATTTTGCACTTGATTTGTGTGCACATTTAAAATTTAAAAAGAGAGACGGAGAGCGCGCAAAGGACGCAACGTGACACAGCTGGTATATACATACAGTATACGTCAGCAATACATGTTTTTCTCCACGTGTTGGATATTGTTCGATTTAATTAATAATTATGTGCACGAATTTATTAAGTATCAATAATTATATACATACGTCGTAATGAACAGTGATCCTATTTATTTCTAATGAATGAGGGATTTATAATTCAAATTCAAATGCACCGTAGTACAACACCTATAGTAGAAATAATGTACAAAATATTATTATTAACACTCTCCACATTATCAAATTAACTTTATTGCACAATAACTATACAGCTATCCACATAGAGTACAGTTTTTTAAATAAATAATCGAAAATTATAGTGCCGCCCAGATAGAAAAAATCTGCACTTTTTTTTAACATATAGATTATGCACAATTTGTTCATTAAAAGTGCATATTTTTGAATATTTTGAAAGTATATACTTGTGTTCATCATATGCAGTTTGTAAATACCAAGTAGTGTACCGGCAAAGTCTAATTTTATTTCCTTAGATACATAAAAGTTCCTATTCCGAAATTGAAACAACAATCACTTCAAACTTTTGTCATTTCACCTCGAGTCGAACTCGTCTGGTGGTTAGAACGCACCTCTTGGGTCTATGGTTCGATACCAGTGGTGGAAGCAGTTCGAAGTTTTTACGTATGATAAGATGTGGCAGCACTAAAATTCAAAGAAAAGGAAGAAATCTCAGAGACGACGTCATGATCCGCATTTTCATCAATCTACTTTTTCCTTATATGTATCTGAGCGTGATGATCACGCGAATTCAGTGGTTTTTCTCCATCCCAAAAGTGCCCAGAGTGCCTAAAGAGGTTTTCACTTCAAAAATTTGTATCTTTATTTGCATTCGCTTTTGAATGCAGAGCACAAGGTCAAATAAAAAAATGTAATTAGCGCATAATACGTGCAGTGCTTACTGCTGCAAATGGGAAAAACGTTCATTTGCAGAAAAATTCTACACTGAAAAAAAAAAAAAAATGTTTTGTTGATTCAACAAAATTTTGGTTGGCTCTATTTCAAAGAAATATTGTTGTTGAATCAAGAGCATTTTTGCTAAATCAACGAAGTACTTTACTAACATAAATTTTAGTAAAACCAACAAAATTATTCGGTTGAAATAACATCAACCAAATTTTTGTTGAATCAACAACATTTTTGCTAAATCAACGAAGTATTTTATTAATTTAACATAAATTTTGGTGAAACTCACAAAATTATTCGATTGAATTAGCATCAACCAAATTTTTGTTGAATCAACAACATTTTTGTTAAATCAAAGCTTCATTAATTTAACACAAATTTTTGTAAAACTAACAAAATTATTCGGTTAAATTAGCATCAACCAAATTTTTGTTGAATCAACAACATTTTTGCTAAATCAAAGCTTTATTAATTTAACACATATTTTTGTAAAACTAACAAAATTATTCGGTTAAATTAGCATCAACCAAATTTTTGTTGAATCAACAACATTTTTGCTAAATCAACGAAGTATCTTGTTAATTTAACATAAATTTTGGTAAAACCACCAAAATTATTCGGTTGACTAGCATCGACCAAATTTTTGTTGAATCAGCACAATTTTGTTCAATTCAACAATATTTCTTCCCGTGTATTAGGTACTCGGAGATTATAATCCGTGGTACTTTTCCCACGGACTCATAAACATTCTCCAGATGCCTTTTATCCTCATGCATCCTCCAAAAATACATTGTATGCATACACACTTGACGAGTATTTTATAGAACCAAAAAACTGCCTACCATGTGTTTACACATTCTTAATGCAGTGAAAACATATTACCTAGAAAAATATTACTACAAAATAAAAAAATACATTCTCCTGGCTCTCACAAACCCTTCCTTACTCCCCACCCCCCCACCTACTCACTTCCCCCCACCCCCCCCGAAACGATCTTCATTCTACAAGTGTGGTGGCGCGCCAGTCATCGTAGGTGAGAGATACAAGAAGAGTTGGATCTTGGGGATCCCGCGCATGTTATGACCCGACGTTCGCGAGCAAACTTCGTGTGTTTCAGCGGGAAACGTAAGTAGAGTTTAGATGTTTCGTTTTTTTTTTTTTTTTTTTTCTTTCAAAAATATGAAAGAATGCGTTTTATGAACATTTAGACCACGGAGTCAGGATTATGTGGATGTGCAGTGTTTTTTTTTATTTATTTAAATGTTGGAAATGAATGAAGATAGTAAAATAATTAAAAAAAAAGTGCGTATTATTTAATTATTTAAGGAAACTTGGAAAAAAAATTCAAAATTTAAAGTGAATGATCGTAATGCTTGGAATATATTGATAAAGAATGTGTAATCATCGCATGGCAGTTTTTACACTGTTCAATGTGTCATGTTCCATGCTTGGAAAAAATGCCACTGAGATTCAAGTGCCAGACCTATTTAAACTATGCGTGAACAATCAACAACCGCCAATGTTTAAAAAGTTGCATTTATTATGTTTACTTTTGTCAACCAATCTGCAGATTTAAATATTTAGTATATTTTGTTTTCTTAAGTGAAAAAAGTTATTTGAGTTTTTTCGTAAATAAAATCATTCCATCACACTATCGTGTTATAAGTAATATAAAAAAAAACAATCTCCTAGAAGATCAAAAATTAAAGATCAATTTATATGCAGATTAGTATTTTAAATCTCTATTATAGATCAAAAATTGATGTATTGAGAAAATTTAGAGGCAATAAAAATTTAATTACTTAGAGAAAAGCACTTAAAATGTATTTGACAATAAAGTATGTTTTATTTTTGGAGATAAATTATTATGACTAAAATAAGAGTGATGAATATTGCTAAGAAATTAAGTTTTAGTACAATTTAATATTCAGAATGAGAAATTATTTCTACGGCCAATAATGCCATTTATTTTTGAATTAATGTTCAACGTCGCTAGATTATTAAACAAATTTCTTGATACTCGTTTTACAAATCTTGTAGGCTTGATAAAATATTTTTTTCATAAAATACCATTAAAATGGACAAAAAAGAGGTTTTGAAATGATTCTTTTCTCAAAAACGCAGATTTCTGTGATATGTTCACGTCTCTTGTGAAGAATACGTAACTTCAGAAAAGAGAGTTTACTGAGTATAGTAAAAAAAGTTAAGATGTCGATTAAAAAAATTATTACAATCCCAATAAAAAAATTTCAGTGTGATATCAACATGGCTTGACTTGCATATTATTTAGTTGCTATACATCAAAGGGAATAGATGAGAACATACAAAGTTCTTTTTACCTGTGTTAAATTACACAAGGGAATTATTACATAGTGCTATGCAAACACAATTAATGCATTTAGAATGTAAGTATGGAGAATTTACGCAGAATTAAATTTTAATGTGCTTTATTTTTTAAGCTTAATATTAAAATATATCGTATTTAATTATTAGGCTGCACAATTCTTTAATGATAAAAATTTTCTTAACTAAAATGATACAGATGTGGAATGTTCGTGCAGAAAATTTATAAATATAGCCGCAGCATTTTTACGGCTTATAAATTAATAATTTTTAGAAGAAATAAAATATCTTTTATAGTTCTTAATTCTTTAAAAATAAATTTAATACGGAAACTAAACAAAAGTAAATATAGATACTGAAACGCCAAATAAAAATGCAATTTAGGAATTTTTTAAATGTTGAAAAATAAGCAAACTGAAATGTAAAAAATTACATTATTTAAAATTAAAAAAATATATAAATGTAAAAGTATTTTATCACTGAAGCGGAACGTGGTGAAAATTTTAATATGAAAATTTGCAGCAAATTTTTTTTTTTTTTTTTTTTGGTGTATACATAATTATAGAAAACGTAATTTTTTTGATATCACGTTTATGCTTTACTAAAATATGTGCTACCTTAATACAAATTCAGAGGAAAAAAATAATATCGTCTAATATGCAAGAAGTATAATCATACATTTAATAATACTTTGAGTTCGGAAGAAAAAAAAAAGTTAATTTTCTGATATACAGTTCACGTTTCAAAGATATTTTCGAATCTATTTAATTCATACATAAAAAACTAGAAAACGAAGGTAAAAGAAAATACAAGATATTAATGTTTTCTTAAAGCTTTTATAACGCAGTTTTGGTCGCTATTGATTTTCCAATTCAGTTGTTGTAATAAAAGTTGTATTTGTTATTGTTTCTCCAAAACCATTAAAGTTCTGTTCTGATTTTAAAAACTGAGTTAGCTGCTTTTTTATATCATGATTTAGTCTTTCGAAACTTTTATTTCATTTTATTTTGTTTGCAGAACTTGTATTCGGAAATTTTCTTTTCTTTATTAAAATTACTGTAGTGTTTTTCATTTATGTTCCACTGGAATCGGGCTAACTTCTGTAGTAGTTCTCATTACCTTATCAGAATGCAATTATTTTTTTTTTTTGTTCACATTTCCAGTAATTGAATTTTTTATCTATGTTATATTTGGTAATCACCTTCTAATTATTATTTATTTTTAATTTTAATTACATGACTATTACTTTTCTTTACCACTTAAACTAAAATTAACCATTGTACATGTGTGTGTATATTATAATGCACATAAATGCTAGAAAGTTGAAATCTTGATGAGGTTTTAAAACTATGTTCTTTACAAATATTTTTACGTTTTAAATATTTAAAGCGTAACATGTTTCAAATACTGAAAATACAAAAATGTATGTGGTTTACGTAAAGGTCTGCACGCGTGCTTGTGTGAGGATATAAAGCTCAAAAGTATAAAAATTACCTTAAAGTATACTGATATTCTAGTATTTTCAACTTCTACAAAAATTTAAGAGACATTCACTAAACAAAAAGTACTTAACCCTTTCAAACATGATTAAGTAATTTCACTTTGAATTAATGAAATTTTTCATTTGATGATAGGGATTGAATTTGTAATTAAAAGTGAAATTAAAAATTCTGATTACTAAATGTTCGAAATAAATTTGTTTTTCTTTATGTGCACAAATTAAGACATCTCTCCGATAGAATAGGTAACTTTTGCGTCCCCAATTCAGGACGCAGGGTATGAAAGGATTAATATATTCGAAGTATAAACATGAATAGAGACTGATTTGAAAACTAATAAATGTATTTGTGGGTTTTAATATGTCACATAAATATTACAACGTTTTTTGGGTGAAATTCCGTATAGCTCGATGGTTCAATGATGAAAAAAGGTGATGTCAAAATATGAGATGATTATCATTTTTAAAATTGATGTGTCATTTACTTTTTAGAAACTTGGTTGAAAATAATTTAATATTAAAAATATCGATTTTCAATTTTACATTTATGCTTTTGAGATTCGTAAATAATTCAGAACCAGTTATTTAGAAAACAAAATACATTGACGATCTTTTTAAGTCCGTGCGTTGCATTTTTTAATCACATAACTTTTACACTTGCTCGTGTATATTAAGATCTTTCATATATTATTCTCCTGCATGAATGCACAATTCTATTTTGAATTTGATGCATTTCGATTAATTTTTACTAAGTTCGACAAAAGCTTGACTGTTTATAGCATAGTGTGTTCGTTATTGATTTTCAAAGTAAAGTGGAACTAAAAAAGTCTTTTATCGGAGCACTTGCTACCTCCACACTGAGAAAAGTTAGAGGCACTCTGTTCTAAGGTGACAATACAACTTAAAAACGCAGAACTTATCGATAAAAATATAAACTTTCAATTCTTCAAAATAATAAGTCGTGGACACATAGTAATATGAAATGTGCAGAATATTTCTCATTCTATTTCAGATATTTATATTAAGATTTGATATTAATCAACAAAGTTGCTAATAATTTTGGCATACTGTACTCATTCAAACTATCCTGTACTTCTAATGCATATGTAGTTTTCCTATACCTTTGACATTTAAATTCTATCCACCTCATGCAACATGAAATAAAATTTTATAAAAATAACGAAGCTTCGGGACCATTAATACATTTAAAACGGATTTAGAGATATTTTAATAGAAAATAATTATTTAGTCTTTCATCATTAGTTATTTTTCATATATTTCGTAACGAATATTTATAAACGCTGCTAATTCATATAGTACGGCTTTAATAGAAATTGTTTTACAAATGTTTTCAATGTATGCATAAATATAATGCGTTTGGAATATTTTAAATTCATATAACTTATTATTATGAATGTTAAAAATAATTTTTTTTCAACGGTGATACTTAGATTTTTACATGATAAACTTTATCTCATTTTATATTTCTCGTGATGTACTTTTGTGATCAAAAAGTACCCGGAATGATAACATTAAACTAAAGGTGTCAACTGATTGGTCTAAGTTTATTGACCAATGTGCAAAAACATGTCATTAAGTGATTTTTTGAGGTGCCGTTAAAGTTCGTAATCAATTTTCTTTTATCGCATGAGTGCACTCAAAAAATTGAGCAGGAAGAGACAATTTCAACCGCGAAGTAAAAAAAAAAAAGTCAAACGAAACCCTATCAGGTAAATACGGAGCTTATGGTTTTGTATTTGATGAAAGTTGATTTAACAACACACTAAATTGTACTCTGATGAGGCACATTACCTTGGTGCAAAATTAATGCGTTTAATTTCCGCAATTCAGGTATCTTTTGATAATCTGCATCATGCAAACGTAAAAAAAACCACCCAAATAATAATTTTTATTGGTTTTGCCATTTTAGAAGGAATTCATAATGCACAACACTACGGCACTGAAATAAAACTGTTTAAATTACCTTAATGCTTCAATGACTTACTTCCAAGTGAGTATTAAATACCGTTGGTTTTTGACAAACTGTCCTATTAAAAGCTTTTAGCAGCATTTCAGTCTTTCGTAGCAGAAATTTTCGCCTTAGTAAGCAAAACTATTTGCTGATTTTGAATCTTGAAAAATCAACAGCTCAAAAATTCTTATTTCATTAAAAAAAATTATTTTTGTCAGACGATAAAAGAAAATAAATTACTGAACTGTTGCTAAACGTTGGTAGAAATCTTAAAATGTCTGATAAGAACTTGCAGACGATACCTGTAAAGTGACTAGTAACAGAAACGGTACTTAAACTCGAAACTTTCCAATTGGACAGCGAGACGTGACGCAACAAAACATCACAGTTACCCATTATTGTTTTAACGATAATAATTATTTATACAAAGTAATATGAGGCTATAATTAACAAATGTACAATACTACAAGAATCTGGTGCTTTAATATAACTAATTAACGATACAATTCCTATCAAAATCGGTGTGTTTAAAAGTGAAGCGCTCAACAGCCAATCAAATTTGTTCCATTGCTGTTCCTAGCCGTCTGTGGAAATCTGCCGTAGATGTATTTAAGGAAATAAACGCTGGAAATACTATTTCGATCATAGAAGTATGCATTTCATTTGAAAGCACACCCACTTGAAACTTGAGAAATCTATTTCTGAAATTCTATTGTAGCCATAATAAAAGGGATAAAAGTGCACTGGTGCAAAGTTCGTAAATTTCCGACGGGTGCGTTCATAATAACCAAACGCCAATGCCGCGGAAAAAAGCTCTAAAGAGAGAGAGAGAGAGAGAGAGAGAGAGATGCGAACCAGGTAATATGCATCTCACCTTTTTCACAGGGAATTGCGGAATACTGAAAGAGGAAGAAAATATTCCTAAAAGCCTCTCAAAATATGCAGATAAAAAAGTAAATAAATATAAGCGAAATGCAGCACTTTTCGAAAGTGAGGAACGCTCTTTGAAATATCGGACTTGTAAGAAATATACCGTAAAATACAAAGAAATTGCGAGAAGATACTCTTAGGGAAAGTAGATTGCGTTTAATATTCGAGTTAATAATGCAAATGGTGTACAAGGTGCGCATATGGGCTAAAGAATGTTGTCGTATTGTTAATAATTATAGTGCTTTTGTGAACAGACTGCGATTCTAAACTTTTGAAGGTGTTATTTGAATTTTAAAAAAATAATTCGTTAATAATGAATTATAGACAGTTAAAAATTAAATTAAATTCCAAAAATCTAATAAATTACGATTTTGTTAATCTTATATCATTATTTTGGTGAAGGAGATGCTTTTACTCGTTCGTCGCTTAACTGATGATGTAAGATTAATACAATCCTTATCTAATACTTCGCGCTCAGTTTATCTGAAATCCAATATTTTAAATTTGCTGTACACCAGTACACTAGAAATTTTATAGAGTGAGGTGTGAACATGTGGTTTCATTCAACTTGCTTGGCAATTCTGAAAGTTACTGAAATTCAATAGCCTGTTAATTAATTACCGCATTCTGGAATGAAGTCAAATATTTTTCATTGCACACTGCAAGTTATACTATTATTATAATTAATGACTTATTACAACAAATTAGGCATCGCAGCATAGTGATCGTAAAGTTTATACGTGCTTTTCAGAGTCTACGGCAGTTTTCAATGCTTTCCAATGCACTTTACAGCATTCCCAACCTTAATTAACGTTACGATAATGATTAATATACTTATAATGTCATGGTTTACAAATATAATTCTTAAATGGTATTAACCTGCTTCTTTTTTCATAACGTATGGTGTTATGCAAACATTAAAAAATGAACGCCAATATTATTGAAGTTTACTAGAGGAAACACGTAAACTTAATGTAAGGATTAGCTATTTTTTTTGTTCAGAATAGCATTGGAAACAAAAATGACGGTATTTTAATAACAGGATTTTGTTTCTAACACTCTCCAAGACTAAAAGTGTTTATGAGTGTCTGTCTGTGCTCTCAGGAAAGTGAATGTGTAACGTTTGTTATGGAATTTATACAAGTATGTGTGTTATTTATATGCACTGCATTGAAAACAGCTTTTACAGCAATTCTACGTTATTGTGTACACAATTCCGATGTGCTAGGATCTATGAGAAACGAAACAAAATTATATATATATATAGATAGATAGATAGATAGATATACTAGCTGAAGGATCGGTTCTGCGCACGGGAATGAACGGATTTTTTTTTTTTTTTAATATTACGGTTTGTTGTAAATACTATTAATCGTAATAAATACACTGCTGGCCATCGTAAATGCAACACCCTGAAGGAAGCATGCAAATAATATGAAATTTACAACATGCATTAGCTGAGGTGAGATATGCAAATGATTAGAATTTCAGCGCAGACGCACATCAAGCGCGCCTGTGGCGCCACCTCAAAGCGCTATTTAAGGCTTGGAGATTTCGACGGTTTCAAGTACAGCAATTGTGTTTTTCTTGCTTTTTTTTAAAAAAAACGATAAATTATGCCTCGTAGGAAACAACGATCATCTTTTGATCAAGTATCCGAGTTTGACAGAGGAAGGATAGTGGCATACCGAGATTGTGGGTTATCTTTCAGGGAAATCGGTCGTCGTATTGGACGAAACCAAACAACTGTGATGCGGATATGTGATCGTTGGGTGCAGGAAGGTACGACGGACAGACGTGATCGACCGCATCGACCTCAGTGCACCACGTCACGTGATGACAGGCAGATTGTACGCATGGCAGTGACGGACCGCTCAGTCACATCACGAACCATATCACAGCAGATTCAGTCTGTAACGCATCATCCAGTGTCTGCGCGTACCATTCGACGTCGTTTACAGCAGAATGGTCTGTCCGCAAGACGTCCGTTGCTTTGTCTACCTCTGACGCGGAACCACAGACGTCTCCGCCGCCAATGGTGCGATGAAAGAAGGATGTGGACGACAGAATGGAATGAAATTCTCCTTACTGACGAGTCACGCTTCTGTATGCAACACCACGACGGTCGGATTCGAGTCTGGAGACACCGTGGAGAGAGGATGCTGAACAGCTGCATTATGCACCGTCACACTGGTCCTGCACCGGGTATTATGGTATGGGGCGGTATCGGATATCTCTCTCGCACTCCTCTAGTACGCATTGCCGGTACTTTAACCAGCCAGCGCTACATCTCCGAGGTGTTGGAGCCAGTTGTCCTTTCTTACCTTCAGGGCTTGCCAACAGCCATATTTCAGCAGGATAATGCACGGCCACACGTGGCACGCATTGTCCAAGGGTTCTTCGTCAATCACCAGATTGAATTGCTTCCCTGGCCGGCGCGCTCTCCGGATCTTTCGCCGATAGAAAACATGTGGTCCATGGTTGCTCAACGACTGACCCAGAGTTCATCCCCAGCTGTCACACCAGATCAACTTTGGCAACGTGTGGAAGCTGCTTGGTCTGCTGTACCCCAAGAACACATTCAAAGTCTATTTGAATCAATGCCGAGGCGTGTGGCAGCTGTGATCTCCAACAACGGCGGCTACTCTGGGTACTGATTTTGGCAGGAACCACGCTTCATAGAATGCTGTAAATTTAATCATTTGTTACTTGGTCAACATGTTATCTACACAATAAATTTTGTTGTGATATCTCTTGTTTTTCTTGGTGTTGCAATTTGGGTGGCCAGCAGTGTAGATATAGCAATATGGATATCGCATAAATATTATCTGTGCTCAATAATCATGCATATAGAATTTCATGGAGATCGCTCGAACGGTGAAGAAGATAATTCGCGCAGCGCCATCTACTGTCAAAGTTATTGCAAAATGGATAGCATCAAAATATTCTCATGTTCAAATATCTATGTGTACCAATTTTCATAGCAAACAGTTTAACTGACAAGAGACGCTGCAGCGAGATCTATTGGCGAATTAAAGTAATAATACGCTACAGCGCCATCAAAGGGCGAGTTATAGCAAAATGGATAAAGCGTAAATATTCTCCTTGTTCCAATATGCATGTATACAGATTTTCAGAACGTCAGTTGAACGATCGTGAAGTTGATTGCTGCAGTGCTATCTAGTGGCGAGTTACAGTAATAATGTGCTGCAGTGCCATCTAATAGAGAGCTACAGCCAAATGAATACTAAAAAAATATTTCTCTCTCAATATATCTCAATTTCAAAAATATACTCTGCTCAAACGTGTAAGTATACCAGTTCTTAAAGTTAATCGGTCGAACTATTTTGAGGTTGGTGCGCTGCATCGGCATCAATTTGATTGTGTGATTATGGCAACGCTACTCAAGGGTAATCTGCCATAGATGGTGGTGCCTTGGCAGGAGGACTTTCTAAGGGGTTCTAACGCATATTCACATTACATCTGGAGAAAACCTACCAAAACTCCGCCGCTCGATGGGACCTGAACCCGGGATCTTCACACTTCGGCCGTCTACCATTTTCAGTGACTTAACCACTGCGCCATGGTGAGGCTGCATGAGGCTGCCGCTAGAGGCCATGGATCGGCATCTAGCGGCAAGTCATAACAAAATGGATAGCGTAAAAGTATTGTCCCTGCTCAAATGTCTGTGTGTGCAAATTTTCATCGAAATCGGTTGAACGGTATTTTCGTAGCAAGGGGTTGAACGATACAGAAGGCGAATTATAGCAAAAAGGATGCGGCGAAAATTTTCTTCGCATTCAAGCATCAATGTATACAAATTTCCATGGCGATCAGTTGAACGGTCCTGAAGTTATTGGTTTGAAGTGACATCTAGTGGCAAGTTACAGCAAAATGGATAACGCCAAAATATTCTCCGTGTTCAAACATCTACGTATAGTAGTTTTCACAGCGATCAGTTGAACACTCTTTATATGCTGAAGCGCCATCTAGCTGCGAGTTAAAGTAAATAATGCGCTGCAGTGCCATCTGTTAGTGAGTAACAGATAAATGAGTAGTTAGAATATATTCTTCGTGCTTAGATGTGTAAGTATAAAATTTTTTATGGCGATTGGTCGAACGGTATAGATGTTGATGCACTCCAGCGCCATCTTGCGGCAAGTTATAGCAAAATGGATAGTGTAAAAATATTCCCCGTATTCAAATATTCACTAATAACCAGTTTTCATGAAAATCGATTGAGCGGTACTTCCATAGCAAGCAGTCGAACGGAGTAGAATCGACGCTTTGCAGCGACATCCAGCGGAAAGTTATAGCAAAATGGTTAGTGTAAAAATATTCTCCGTATTCAAATATCTACAAATAACAAGTTTTCATGAAAACCGGTTGAGCGGTACTTCCATATCAAGCGGTCGAACGGAATAGAATCGACGCTTTGCAGCGACATCCAGCGGAAAGTTGTAGCAAAATGGATAGTGTAGAAATATTCTCCGTATTCAAATATCCATACGTACTAATTTTCGTAAAAACAGGTCAAACGGTATTTTCATAGCAAACGGTTGAAAAGAATTCGACGTTCTGCAGCGCCATCTAGCGGCGAGTTAGGAGTAAATGGATAGCTTAAAAACCTTCTCCATGCACACCAAATTTCATGGTGATCGGTTAAACGGTTTCGTTACATACATAATTGGAATCCACAGAGATACATTTTTTTACGGTGTACGTAACATTTATAAATGTTTTACTACAAATCTTTTAAAAGATAAAGAATTGGGATTAGGCTCTAAAGATAGTGATTAAAAATACCGATTTGCAATAAATCGGAGTCGGAGTTCATAGTAGAACCCAGAGTACAAGAATTTTAATTGTGGAGTCGGAATTGCAAAGGATGTCATTGTAGGAAGTAATACTTCACTACTTCAATAGGACGCTTGTACGAAAACAAGTTTTACAGGCAATGCAAGGAATAAAAACAGCCTTTATTTTTTGCATTCTTTCATAAATGCAACATTATAACAATCATAATGATTGCACATTTCTATATGAAACATTATAACACTCATTATTAATACACATTTTTATTCTATATTATAACATAACATCCTTATAACGCAGGAACAATGCTAGTATTTTCCAAGAAAATACCGTTAACGTTCATTATGGAATCCATACCACAAGAATTTGAAATAAGGAGTCAAAGTTGCGAAGAGCCGACCAATGGCCGAGAGAATAAAACACTGAGCATTGGTAGATGTTTGAAGTGTGAAGGTCCAGGATTCTGGCCTACCGCACGGCTGCCGATCTATCAGTCATGGAGTTTTGTCCAGTTTTCTCCAAACGTAACATGACTGCACGTTAGAACCACGTACAGATCCCATGTCTCTAAATGAAATAGCGAGCTATATCTAATGTCAAAAATGACGAATTGCACTAATTTACCTGCTATGTTGGCGTCCATTTTAATGCGAAAAAAAAATCTCATTTATGGGTTTAAAGAATTTTAATGATGATCTCTTTACTCGAAAATTGCAATCAAACGCGTGAAATTAACCGGTACAATTTTGCTTGAACTGCTAGATACTGCGTTTCGAAATTATAGATAATTTAGTTTTTTAGGGGGTCACCCACTAACTGCGTGACGCTTCTATAGAAGGAATTTCAAAGTATAATAGAGAATGATGAAGTAACGGTGTGGGGTTAACTGTCACTAGAAACTGGAAAGCATGCATTATGAGAAAATTCTATGTAAAATAGGATTTCTAGGAGTCCAATGTAACTCACGAAAATCCACCAGCACAAATTAATGTTAGTTGAGAATGAACTTTTTTTCTCACTTTTGAGACATTCCCTTAGTATTTGGCAACCAATGCTAAAATTTTTAACTTGCAATACCTTGGTAACTAATCCCCTCAGAAACATGAGAAGGAGGGGGTCGCATAAAAATCAAATTTCGTATTAATCACTATGTCATTTTATCCCATTTTTGAAAATTGTCCGAAAAATGTGTCCCAGAAAAGCGACATAATTTTACATATTTTTAAATACTATTGATTCCCACCAGCTTTAATCTATTGCTACAATATTTCGTAAGCTGTAGAATAGACATCCCATGTATTTTTCTATAAATAGGTTGCAATCCTAAAAATTTCAACATAGGGTTACCAGGCGAAATACACGAAAGATGAGAGGTAAAATGACATAGTCAATTGATATCGTTTTAATATGGCAATAATGAAACTAAAAGATTAGGAGGTTCAGGGGGGGGGTCTCCCCCTGATGAGGCTCGAACAGCAGAGTTTTTTTAATACATAGGTATACACAGGGGTTGCGCTGGCTCTTTTTAACATTTCGCCAATTCATTCGCCAAATTAGATTTTTTTCGGACATCATCAAGAAAAGCAAATGTCAATATTTTCGCCAAAACGTATCTTCTTTCGCCAAACTAATTTTATTTTCGCAATTTGCGACGTTGGCGATCGACAGCGCGACCCCTGGGTATATAGCCCCTAGTAAAAAACTGCCGTACCTGAAAGGTACTCTTTAGTTAAAATTTTTTATTTGGGAATACCTTATTCCCCCGTAAACGATATATATTTCGGTTACACACATAACCATCATCAGTCGTTTCTGGATCTCACACTAATGGCGGCTTCCTCTTCTATCTCTTCTCTCTTCTTCCGGAATTTTCGATGAATGACGTCATCCCATGACGTCATTCATCGAAATGTTATTAAAAAAATAGCCAACGAAGCCAATTCATCGAAATATATTAAAAAAATAGCCAACTTTAAAAATAGTATATATGCCTACATTCGTGAAAACTTGGAAATAGTGACGACAGATGGCAGCATCAACGATGCGCTTCATACAATCGACCGATCATGGGATGACGTCATTCATCGAAAATTCCGGAAGAAGAGAGAAGAGATAGAAGAGGAAGCCGCCATTAGTGTGAGATCCAGAAACGACTGATGATGGTTATGTGTGTAACCGAAATATATATCGTTTACGGGGGAATAAGGTATTCCCAAATAAAAAATTTTAACTGATTAATCCGCCGTATTAAATAATGTTTTATATGTTTTTATTAGGTACTCTTTATTTGACGAGCTTTTCTAATTGGAAGAATGTTTCAAAGAGATACTGTTTAAAAGGCAATCGCATTATAGTATCTGTTTTGAATCATTCGGTATACCCAGCTGACCCAGCTGAACCCAGCTGATACTTTTCATTCTTTCATATTCAACCTTGTGAGACATTCTTGAAATGAAGCTGTTGTTTTAGCTAACGGAATCATGGAAACTGCCGTTTTTAATCATTCACGTGCATCTGTATTTCACAAGAAAATGATATTTCCGTACTCGAAAAAGATGCTTCCACGTAAACGAATGTTACTGGCAAAGTAAAATGGGACATTTTCATATCGTCCCTTATGAATTTATTCCTTTATATTCAACGTCTTGCCGCCCGGAATGCGTAGTCGATAAAGAACCGTTCTACCATAACACGGATCAGGGTTCGATTCCCCCTGCTCGGGCTTGGTCGTCATTTCACCCGTTTCTTAATACTACACTACACAGGATTGGGCATGGATGTTAATATGCCCGTTCCTTCGTAGGGGGCAACGCTGGCCGCCCACTCGGTGCTCCCATAGTAAAATGTCCAGTAATTCGGTTCTTAGTAGTGGCAAAAATGTTTGATAAGCAAAAGCCCGCCGATTGGAAAAAAAAATAATATGACGCAAGTTTATCTGCCTATTAGGTGCCTCTATAATAAAGCTAACAATAATTCCAGCCTTAAACGGCCAGTGCTCGCCATTAAAAAAAATAAGATTAAACACCGCAGTCCCGTAGTGGTGTAGTCGGTAGACGTTCGGTTCCCATTAGAGCACCAAATGTCAGCAGTGTTGGTTATGATCTGCGCTTGAGAGGTTTACAAAATCTCTCGATGGGACTGATGTGGGATCGTGTATTCCAAAGTAACGAAGCTTTTGCACACATCATTTGTTCATGGCTTAAGTGTCCTCTACATTTAAAAAGTACCGCTAGGTGGTGACAATATAGATTCAGGTCCCTCGTCTGAAACTGATTCAAAATTAAGAGACCCTAAACGAGTGTATCGATTTTATATTGGTTAACACTGGCCCACCCATAGGGTACCCCTATAACGGAATATTATAGTTATTGCCATATTCTGGTCAATAACTCCGGCATTTGTCTTGGATAATGCCAAGACGGTAAGTCCTCGCAATGAGATAAAAATATTCAAAAGTGTCACACATTCTAGGAAGTATAATAAGAATTTTTAAATTAATTATAACATTATAACCGAACTATTTAATTGAACTTCAACTATTGGCAACTCCAGTTGCCGTGCCTGTGGGTTCTAAACATTATGTCTCTGGGTCTATAAGTGAACTTTATATGTTGTGAATTATTCTTTTTTTCGTAGTTTTGGTAACCATGCTCAGCGCTTTGCAGTATTGTCGCATTTGTGTTCATTAAATGAGTTTAGAACTAGCCGGTCATCGCTGTTCATTGAAGATCGCGTACAAAAGAAGCGCCCCACACGAGGCTCGAAGAGATTTGAAAATTGCAGCTTGGTTTCAAAAAGCCTTTGTCCCCTAATTCAAATTTCAGCTTCGGGAGCTCGGTTCAATGTTTTTCCAAATATGACTATTGATACGAAACAGATCTGGGAACAAAAAGTTATGCAAATAACAGATCGTACAGCTAGCCGGTGTTACTAATTCAAGTACGAACTCATGATTAATTTGTTTGCTAGGATACATATTTACATAAAGAAAATAGATGCATATAATTTGAAGGAAAAACAAAGTAGTGCTTACTCTCATGATTCACGATTGCTTATTTTAGTTTCACAAGTGGATATTTAATATACTTTAAAATAACTAAGTACACAAATGAGAAAGACATTTTTATAATGAATATTTCATGAACGTAGTCGTATTTCCTACGTTATTTTAAACAATTCAAGATTAATCTTTAACAAATGATGCATTAAAGCGCATTTCAGTGTTTTCGGGATATCCTGTATATTGGAGAAAATTGATAAAATACGCTCTATAGCGCGATCCCCGAATTAATTATTCTTTAAAGACATTTCATGTAGTATATATTATTCTTTTGTCGCTTTCTCAATCGAACTTAACTTAGGAATTGAGCAAGCATAATGAACGCTTGTACAAAATATTAACTACATTTGAAGTTTCTGTATAAACGGGCAAAAATCAATAATTTATAATTTACTGTATTTCTGCACTGTACCAGATGTAAGTCTGAATCACATAATCAAGGCATATATAACTGATAAATAACATTTTCAACAGGCAAAATTAAATTGTCTAAATAGTATCACAACGTCATGCTTATTTACAAGAATAAAAACTACTCAAGTAATACGATTTCTAATGAAAATAATTTATTTATAAATAACACATGAAAAATTATTCACCAAACATGATTTACATACATATATTTAGAATTTCTAAATACATTAAAAGCGTTCACTTACCTTTACATTCAGAGCAAAATGTTCGAATTTTAGGATAAATTTTCATGAAAGAAAATGGCGCAAGATTCACCAAACGATTACCTACATCTAAAGTTCTTTAGTACGACAAAAGTATAAAAAAATTGTTTTAAAATAATAAAATAATATAACATTTATAATACTTAGAATAATAAAATAGAATACTGTAACTGGGGAAAACAGGCCTCAATGATAAACTCATTTTTATCGATGGCAACTCATAAGCAGGCCCGTTGCCTAGCGATGGCCCCGAGCTAGCACATCAAATAGAAGGGGAATAACGTTGGAAGAAATTCCAGTGTGAGTTTCATATTATTTTTAAATATTTGTTATAGACTAGCAGATGAAGATTGACTTATATAGATATATAGATTATTTACTGAAATAAAAATTGTAAATACTGCACGATATAATTAGACGAAAGTCAAGCATTCTAAAAAAAAAGAACAAATATTACTGGTTAATTTGTATTTTAAAATGATTTTGAATCGCGATTCACATGTATTAAATTTGCGAGAGAAATAAGCATTTGTTAACATCCAAGTTAAGAGGGAAATGGTTTGCGAATAAAATTAAATTCTGGTGCAGATTCCCTAAAAAACGCTCGTATACATGGCTCCGATTTGCGAGAGCTTTTTACCTCTCTCAACTTTATTTGCAAGAGTTGCAGATCGCCGTGTGAGAAATGGGTATTCACGTAATCTGATTGGTCGATGCCTACGGAATCGCCCACGATTTCCTCGTTGCGTCACTTTCGTAACATCTGAATTGCCCCTAAAAAACGTTCGCACGCAAATTTCGAGGATTTCTGGAACTGAGACCATGATTTTTCGCAAAATTTTCCCTCGTAAAGTGTAACACGTGAATCGTGCTGTTAATGCGCATATTAAGTTAAGTTATAGTAGTTTTCTATTCAGTGGTATAGTCTTGAGAAAAAAAGTGGATTGAGGCTCATTTTTGACGAAGTTTAACAAATTTATCTGATTAGTTAAACGGAGAAATTATTTCTTAAACAACAAATAAAACTAATTTAACTATTACTTGTTTCCTAATTAAATAAATTAACTCATTGTTAAATCATTAATTATTTTTTAATAGTAAAAAAAAAAAGTCATTCTCATCAACAGTGCAAGACAATTAATTTTTCCATCACATTTGTCAACAATCCAATATCAAAGTGACAGATTTTCTTTTGGATGTGCACGTGAATCTTCGCTACCACGATTTTCGGGAATTATTCGGCCATTTGAAAAGGCAATTTTTTAGCAAGAGTGCTTTCGTGAAGATTATACTCTATTCTATTTTAAAGGATATGTTTTCACTATTGAAGTGTCTACAAATGAGATTGTAAGCGAGAATCTAATCAAGCCATAGAGATATGAATACAAGGAGATGGCATTGGCTATCTTCAGCACTGGACGAAATGAAGTAACTGTGTTGGTCTAAGTATGGCGGATCAATTAGTTGGTTTCTTTTTAAATAACAGTAAAATACGCAGGATTTTACCGATTAAAAGTAAAGATGCACGATTGCATGTTACGATAGTTCTAAATACAAAATCTCAGCATTCTGCAGTTCAAAGTTTTACAGTTATGCCAAATACGTAATTATTCTTGGCGCCCACTTTGGCGATAATGCTTTTTTAAATTTGGAGCTATTCACCATAGAATAACGCAGTCATATTGCTATGTGGTCTAAGCAATAGGGCGGATCGGTACTGTTTCGGCTTCACTATCAAATAGCTAATGCAGTCTCATTGTTGTTGTTGCTAATGCCCTCTGGCAACCATGGGGCGTTGCCAGATCGCCCATATAGGTAGGCGGTGGGCGGAAGGGTCGGCTTCCATTTTAATGAGCCCCAGTGGGAGGAAGTCCGACTCAGCTCGGGGTCCCCTAATTTTGAACCGATTCTAGAGGAGTCACCAACCCCCTGAAATCGGCACCCCCAGAGGTATCGCTTAACAACTCGTAGGCACATATGAGCCACGACGGATTTTACGTGTACAAGCTCCCATTAGCGTACACTGTCCCACAGCAGTCGAGCCGAGAGGGAGTTGGCCCTCCCAAGCATTGGTCAATCCGGATGCTGCTTCACTTGCCGTGTTCTTATGGGAACGGAGTTTAGCGCCCAGACCACTGAGGGACTCCCGTCACCTTGTATTCATACCTCTATGATTCAAGAAGTCCAAAAGTTTACTTTTGATTTTTATGCTGATGTACTTATTCTAGTGAATAAAAGAAAAATTTTAATTCATTCGAAGAGCTTAAAAAAATCCCTAGAAAATGAGCGTCTCCCTGAGAATAAAAAGTGGTGGAACGTATGGGGTGAAATGAAAAAGTTGGGGGACGGCGTCCCTCTTCGACTACACCACTGCCTCTATTAGCTAACCTAATACATAGTTTAATGATAGTGTTGTTGTAAGTTCACAGTTATTGTTTATTTGAATTTATTAGTTTCGATTCTTGGTAACATGGGGAAACAGTTTGGCTCCCTCTTCGCTGAATTCTAATGCGAGGCGTGGAATACTGGAGTCAAATCATTCTTTCTATCTTCTTTTTGTTTTCGATAAGTTCATATGAGCATTGAATAAATGTTACTATCTGTGCGAAACAAAAATGTTGGATTTGTTGATTTACCCTTTCAAGAATATATTAAGAGTGTTTAATGTTTACATTAACAGAATATCATTGTTTTTATTTGTTTTAAAGAATGTTTTGAAAAATACTTCTTTAACAAAGCTCACGATGAATAAAATAAAATGTAAATTTTAAAGTAAAAGAGTTACTGCTGCTGCTATGATTGCGTTTTGTTCATATTAAAATTAAGAGAGTTCATTTTAAATATTAAGAACAAAAATAAATGAAACTAAAAGCTTATGGTAATCATTAATTATGTTTTGATAAGTAGCTAACGACTATTTTAGAAATTTACTATGCGTGATTGACGAAATTTGAATTTATAAATATATTTTATGATATTTATGAAGTTAAAATATGATAATACAAAGATAAGTATCAGCCAACCTTTTATATGATAATTCTTCTGATAACATTGGTTGCGTTAAGCAACTGTTTTAACAGTTAACTCAAAGTTATAATTATTGTTATCAAATTTAAAAATAGTGAATGCGTGCATAGTTTAGTGTGAATAGAATAGAGAGAAGAGCAACAGCAAAGTTAAGTTCATCGTTTACCTCCCTTCAAATTATGTCATGCCTTCCCAAAGCGCTAGAGGAGGACTTAATACCTACAGCTATAGAATAAGATTTAGCAGTCAGCAATGCAATGCAAGTGATAGATCTTAAAGGTATTATTATCAGATCTTTCATCTACGATCCTGCTTTTACCAAAACCTCATTGAAACCAAATGACAGAAAGAAAGGGATAATAAAGATTAAGAAGAACGCAAGGCGTTTTTATTTGAAGAAGAACTGTTACAATGTTATAATCACATTTCATGCATCTCAAAAGATAATTATTTGAATTAAAGAGAAAACCTTCATGCGTGTGTCTGTGTAATACTTAATTTAGATTGTAGATGCTTTGCCAAACTCATTGCCTTTAAAGTGTGCCAACTAAATGCAGATAAATTTGAAATGCTCTTTCAACCTCCTTCAGCTGCAAATTCGAATACCTATGAAAGTAAACTAAACACAAATATTGCGGTACATCATACCAGATGTAAATAAATTTACATTCGAAATCAAAAGGAGAAGTAAAATTTCAAGAATTATACGCGGCTCTTTTCAACATTGACAAGAATGTGAAGCTAACTTCTTCCTTTTTAAATAGTAGTTATTTATTTGTACATTGGCGCAAAGCGAGCGACGCAATTCACTGTTATATGAAATATTTTGAATTCCTTCTTTGAATACTAAAGATGACAGTAAAACATTTCTTCCGACCGTATATTTTGTTCTTCGGTCGAGTTTTAATTGGATTTTCAAAAATTTCGAATACCTTCTAGTATTTTCGTGAAATTGGTTGAAAGTGGATTTTTACCTTTCAAATGATGACATTAATTTATTCCCCTTTCAGACTCTTGCTAAGCTGTGTTCTTTTATGGCTGTCAAAGAATCGTATAGGCAGAAATATTGCGTAAGCTGTTCGTTAGATTTGCGTTTTTTTTTCCGCAAATTTGCTATGCTGTCAGAAATGTGGTAGGGAGCTGATGGGAGTTCGGCATCTTTCAACAATGATACCACGAAATATTTCTTACCCCATCTGCGTCTAAAATGATTATAATTTATTTGCTGCTTGCTCATAACGTAATTATGACCTCATATGACGCCCGAAATAGCTATTTTATTGTAATTCAATAAATGCTGTGAATAGAACAGAATTTCATGCAAGCATAGCAATGTCATGATTATTTAACTTTTCTGTTATGGCGTTTTCGAGATTGGGCATCGAATTCTGTTAACCAGAATCAATTTATGTCACCCAGTATTGGTATAATATGTACGGTAAATATGATTATTAAATCTTGTTAAGCAATAAATGTTTATAATACTGTAAAATGCACATAAAATCACTTTATTATGTGATAGCACGTAAATCAGACAAGAAACGTTTTTCCAGGGCAAAATGAACTGATATTGAGATTATTTCTTGTGCTAAGTTACAGAAAAAATTCATTCTCTATGAATTGCGAAATACAAGATACATAAATCGTAAATGAATAAATGTTTTTATACCGTTGTACTTAAATGATATGTATTTAACGAAACAAAATTAGTTTGGTAAAAAAGTTTTCGAAAAATTTATAAATTTGCTTCTACAACGTTCTTAAAGAAATAAACCAAAAAATAAATTTTACATTGATATTTTAAATTTTAAATGTTTATAATGACAGTTTATGAATCTAAACTAAATGATATATGAAAAAAAAGAAAAGAAAAAGAGATGTGTTTATGAATATGCTTTTGTTTTTAGCCGAAAGTTTATTTCTATTTATTTACCAGTGAGTTACAATTAGAGATAAAATTTCTCTATACTTTGGAATAAACTGCTGCTGTGTACATTGTTATAATCTACAAAACAATTTCTATAGCTTGAAAATCAGTACAGTTATTTTTTAATTTAATTTGATTCTACCAGAATGGAGGAATAAAATTCGTTATCTATGAGGCAAATGTGGCTCGATGCAGCAAAGGTGCTTGTCGTCAAGGTTGGCTTACGATGAATTTTTTTTTTTTTTTCTGATTGTGACCTTCTCAGTATTATGATGCTTTTAGAAGCTCTAAAATATGGATAACGTTAAATGTGATTAAATGAAAAGAAAATAATATGGAAAACTTCATGACCAGCATAGTTATCACTTTGTCAGAGA
Organism: Cheiracanthium punctorium; assembly: GCA_038373885.1. NCBI lineage: Eukaryota > Metazoa > Arthropoda > Arachnida > Araneae > Cheiracanthiidae > Cheiracanthium > Cheiracanthium punctorium. The sequence goes on from JAWZYV010008541.1 coordinate 339,250, forward strand.
ACCTTTATGCATTGCGGGAAAAAATTTAAGAGCTAAATTCTCTCAAAAGTTAAAGTCAACCAATGAATAAACAATATGTCACATTAGATATTTACTTACAGTGAAATTTGAAATGTATTCTGATGCAAAAATTCAAACGCAATAGCAAATTTCAGGAAAATAATTTATCATTCTGTAACCTATAAAGCGCATCTTGCTTTATAGATCACAAAGTGATAAATAATTTACATAATGCGCAAGATACAAATAAATAAGTAAACAGGAAGGCGGTCAAGTTGCAGCTAGTAAACAGATGAGTGTTCAAATCGGTATTTTTCACCACTCGACTTACTAGTAGAGACATCTATTTTCTGAAACAATTGAAGAATCTTTTTGATATAGATTCAAAACCAGGCCTCATATATTGAAAAGTACCAATACCACAAAATGTGAAGTAATGTCGTTACAGAACACCATATCAAGGCGGCCTTTGTTTTATACACCCTAAGTGTCAAACCTTAACACCCAAGTCAAGTCGCATTGGGTGCGGTCAGTACTTGGAATGAGTGATCCCTGGGAGTATTTTAGATACTCTTTAAATTGTAAAATGAATGAGATGTAAACCTTACTGGACCGAATTTTTTGACTAGCAGACCGATTCATATGTTACCATAGCTATCAACTCTTCCGATTTTACAGGAATATTTTTCACCGTAATTTTAAACAGTTTCATTTTGCATTACAATTTTCTGACTTACTTTAAGCTTAAATTGCTAGTTAAAAATTAGTAGTGGAAAATCTTCCAATAAAATCGGAAGAGTTGGAAGCTATGTGTTACGTTTACGAGAGAAATGCTGTTTGTTTACATCCAAAATGCGAATGAAAATGAGTTGCGACTGAAATGCAATTCTGGTGTTACATGACTTATAAAAACTCTTTTAACCATAGAGATACGATTACAAGAAAACGGCGTTAACTATGTGATGGTGAAAACGAAACTGTAACCGATCTGAACTATTGCTTAGACCACATTGCAATAGGACTGTGTTATTCTATGGTGACTGTTCCAATTTTAAAGAAGTAATGCCGCCAAAAGTGGCGTCAAGAATAATTACGTATTTGACATAACTGTAAAACTTTTAACTGTAGAATGCTGAGATTTTGAATTGAGAACTATCGTAACATATAATTGCGCATCTTTACTTTTTAAACCGTAAAATCGTGCATCTTTTACTCTAATTTAAAAAGAAACCAACAAAATGATCCGCCATACTTAGACCAACACAGTTACTTCATTTCGAACAATGCTGAAGATAGCTAATGCCATCTCCCTGTATTCATATCTCTATGCTTTTAACTTGCTCCATCGATCTGAGGAAGCTGTTTAACCATTGCAACTTTATTTGCGACAGTTACGAATGCCGGCAAGAGAAATTGACAATCATGCAATCTTATTGGTCGACACCTTGGGAATCCTCTTAGCGTCGCATCCATAATACTTGAATCGCACAAAGACCTTCGCTTGACCTTGGGTCGATTTCTCAATTTATAGGCCTTCCGAAAGCGTAACACATGTGAATTGGGACTTTAATTAAAAATTTCCCTGGTTCGCAAATTTTTGTTGCTTGCGGAATCTAATTTTTTCGCGTATTTTTTTCTTGTTTTTCGTTGACAGACGATTGTGCGCCTTGAAATAAAGTTAACTCCATGATTATTCGACCTGTTGATTTCTCATACGAAATGACGAATGTTATAGATTCAAGGTAATGTTTTTCTTAAATATATATATATTTTCTAGTGATTTTGCAGTAGTATAAATCTTCTACACTGCGTTAATAGCTTGAACCGTTTTGTAAAGTTTTAAAATCTCCCTTTTTTTAATTAATGACACATCATCCCTTTTACATCAAATCTTTAATGGTACCTTTACATTTCTTTCAAATAAACGGGGCTTTTTTTGAACGGTACTGCCTAAAAAGTATTGGGAATTGATTGAAAATATTCTGATTTTGTACAGTTAGATTAAAGTGAAAATTCCGATATCGAACTGAAAGTTTTGGAATGCAACTGACAGTCTTTGGCTCACTGAAAAGAATTTATTCGTACCTATACGAATTGAGTAGAACTACGTTGATGAGATGAAACAGTATTATTCAAACAGTTTGAAAAAAATGGCAACTGTGTCTGAACTCCATTGCTTATTGGAAAATATACATCATCCTAAACGCGAAATACAAAGCACTTTCCAACGCAGTTTTGTATTTTCGTATACAATTCTGTTTAACCCTTTTAAAACCTAACCATTTTGACATCGCGATATAGAAAAACAACACCATATTACACTATTACCTCTGAGAGTAACCTACCGACTAAGCTTAAGGCATTGAGAGTAAAGGCTGGGTGGTAAAACATTTTCCTTTATTCTCAAAGGAAAGGGTCTTACCACCCAGCTACACCATCATTCTGGCAGGGAGATGGGCAGAACCACGGACAATTTTACCATAACAATTGCAGTAGACCCCCCTATAACACAGTAGATACGTTCCGTGCTATATGAATCCGTGTTGTACGAGGCCTGAGAAATACTGTACCTTTAGTGTAAACTGCGTGGTCCAACCTCTACATAGCTTATCTGCACAACTTAGAAGCACAATATTTAGTGTTGCCATTCAAAAGTTGTATTAATTACTGGAGCTAAAGCTTAATAAAATCAGTACATTTGTCTCATTTTACCGTGCTATACGGGCCTATTTTAACGTGCTATACTAAAAAATCGCAATTTTTAAGCCGTGTTATATCCGTGTTATGTTTTATACCCTTGTTATGGGGCGGGGGTCTTCTCTATTTTGCTTTCATTACTAATAATTATACTGAATAGATGCTTACATATCCTAACTAATATTATAAATGCGAAAGTGAGTTTGTTTGTTTGTTTATGACGCTTTCACGCCTAAACTGCTGAGTCGATTAGGGTGCATTTGGGTTAAGATGTAGATGGAACCCTGGAGATGGTTATAGGCTACTTAGAATTTTAGATTTTTAATTACTTTTTTAATTATTAATTAAAAACCGTTTTTACGCTGCCATGCTTGGCGAGTTTCGCCCGTATCAAATGATTCATGTTTTGAGCTAACAAGAATGCTATTACTTCAACAAAGAAGCGCGTGCATCTGAAAAACATTAAATAATACGGAAATTAAGCCAGTTTTATGCCAAATCTATCTATCCGTAATAACAAAAATGAATGTTCTCCAGACAAGTCTACAAAAAACAGAGCTTTGAAAATTTGAGCATGACTGAGCCCATAACTTCGGTAAAATGCACCTGAGGCTCAGAATTTTGAAATTTTAACTACTTTTCTAACTGTTAATTAAAAGCCGTTTTATCGCCCGCACAAAATGATTGGTGCTTTTAAAATGAAGCAGAAATCCTATTTGGAAAATCACATGCATTTGAAAAAAATGGAAATTATGGTGATTTTACGCCAAATTAAAAAGCATAAGTAAAGAAAAGGGTACGTACGTATTATCCCGGCGATCCGCCAAAACAAGCGATTTTTTGCCGAAATAAATGCCGGGCTGTAAAGAAAATTATTTGCTTGGGGTATTTTAAATGATCAAGTTGCGTTGTGACATGAATAAACCAGGATGAGGGAGTGAAGAATATACATTTTATAAGGCAAAAAATTCCTCATGGGGGGGGGGTTATGACCCCTAACCCCCCCCCCTTGGCTACGCCTCTGCCGCCGGGATAATACGTAAGTACCAAGAAAAGTCCAGATGTGTTTCTTAAAGTTCATAAATTTCCAAATCCTACCAATAATTTAAAAGTGAACTTTTGTGTGTTTGGATGTTTTTGACTGAATCACACGAAAATGGTTGAACAGTTTTGGAAAAATTTGTAATGAAAATAGCTTATGCCCTGGATTAACATACAGGCAGCCTTTCAAGCACATAGCATAAATAATTCTTTTACAAAGAGACTCAAAATTATTCTAATGCATTGCGCTCTATGGAAATTTTGTAGCTACTAAACCGATTCTAAAACTTTTTTCACTGTCCAGCAAACACAGTCCTATCGGATAAGTTTTGGGCCGACACTGGCATGCCGGCGCAGAATGTGCCGGTGCGATATCGCTCACGCGGTACCGTAAACGACAAAATTGCGTCCGCCTGGGCGTCTGTCGGGCCGAAAGGACGGGGTGGTTCTGGTTCGGTGTCGGCAAAAACGATAACGGCGTCGGCCCAGCCTTGTGCCACTTTTGAACCAAAACCATTACGTTTTTGGTGTGGTATCGGCAACGACAAAATATCGAAAACCGGCCAGCACCTTATTTATTTCCAAAATACCCTAATTAGCTCCGTAGTTAGTTCTCTAGAGTATTAATCTTCAAATTAAAGTAATAATAATTATTATTATATAAATGACTTTACACCACTAGGACTAAATTTATTAAAAATATCTAATTAGCAAAATAGTTTGTTTTTAAGAAAATATTTGATGAATTTAAGAAGGAAAGCTCTTTTTAAAATTAACCGTATTATTTTTTTATGCATCAACCAATGTTTTACTTTTTTTAAACGTGTTATTATATGTTTGTCAGACCATATACATTTTTTTAAACAAAATATTAGGCTCAACTAGACAATGTTCCTTTTTTTTCCAAAAATTTTTTAGAAGCCAAGAAAATTTATAATTTTCCAGAACCAAAGATTATAAATAAACATTCATGCAATGCTAAAAAAAGAGAGAAAAAAATGAAGTTATACAACATGCTTTTTTAAAAAATGTTTTAATTTATTTTTTGTTAAGTTATGTCATAATACAAAATAAAGTTGCCTTTTGATTTTATATATTATTTTAAAGAAGAATGTAAACAACATACGTTAAAAGAAATTAAAATATTGGCTGATTCTACAAATAAACGGTTAATATCATATAAACCTTTTCTTTTCAAAATAATTAAACATTTTCATATACAAACAAATTATTTTGTTTATACTTAATAACTAAGTATTTTTGGCAAAACAAAGTATTTTTTGGATTTTAACTAAGTATTTTTGGCAAAATTAGCCCCAGTGATGTAAGGTAATTTATATAATAATAATGATTATTTTTAATAGGTTGATTAGTGCTAAACTATATATGAAACTAATAAGTATTAATAAACCATGTTTATTATTAGAAGATACTTACTTTAAGTAAATATTTTATATTACTGAACTTTTACAGTTTATGATTATCCTTTAGTAGAAGAAAGGAACTTTCTATAACAGAATATACTTATTTTTTTCTGTTGTTTTGAGTAATATGAAATTAAGTACTTAAGTAGACACATTTTTCAATGCAGTATGTAAATTATTTATTAAAAATACCGTTCTGCTTGTTTATTAATAGTTTCCAAGTTTGCTTATTTGAATTATAAATTTCATTTTCGCATTATTTAGAAATAATTAGCAGTTTTGAACTACATCTTATTTTAGTAGTCCCTGAGATAACATAAAAAAAATCTAGCTAAGAAAAAATACAAATTCTTAATATATACTTAAAAATCAACTTACCCCTTTTTAACTGTCGTGAGAACTTGGCAAAATGAAAACCAAAAAGCACTAACCACATTTAGACAACTTTAAAATTTTTGTCTAGTTGAGGTTAATACCAGTTAGTCTTTAGAAAAAAATCACAGTTTATCCAGAGAAAACTACAACAAAGTCCGATCTAACTGACGTAAGAACTTAGCCTATTTAAAACTAAAAAGCACTAACCACATTCAGACTATTTAAAAATTTTTGTCTAGCTGCAGTCAGTGCCATTTAGTCTAGGAAAAAAAAATCGCAATTTATCCAGAGAAAAATGCAGCAAACTCCACCTTCATTGCTCTGAGAAAACTCAAAATCCACGTTACTGAAAAGTTTACGTTGCGAGATGATTTCTGTTACAGCCTTGGAATGGAATGGACATGGACAGGCAAACGAAAAAAAAAAAAAAAAAAAAACCCAACTTCCGCTCTTCGATGACTGAATGACCCTGTGAATAGGGGACCCAAAGAATAGGAAAGGTCCATTTCGTCTTCCTGCGTAATACTGTGGTTCCTACAAGGGGTGGAAAGCTCCTAGGAATGCACTGTGCTACATGTTATGTGTACGCGGACACGGGACGGGGTAATTGGAAAAGAAAGTCCGAGAGATTTTAGCTTTTAAATTATTCACTTTAAATTAGATCGTGTGGAAAAAAACAAAACAAATTAGTGTTATTCTACTGCAAAATAGTTTATACTTCAATATCTGCAATGAATTAATCAATTAATTTTTAGAAAGATAAAGTACTATAATCAGCAAAAAATGGTTACTTTTATTCATTTTTAAGGAGATAAGAGCATTAAATTTTATTTAATTTGTAACAGCATTTTACAATGTTGTAGCAAAACATGATTTTGGCGTAATTTTTACTATTATTTTATTTGAACAGAAACATGACAAACATGTTGTTCAAATAAATGCTATTAAATTAATTATTCATAGTTATAATTTTAAAATGGAACTATTATTATTTATTTTTCAATTTATAATTATTCGGTATAGTGAATTAAAACTTTTATTTATTTAAATTTTATTATTATTTTTTTTTAACAACAGCAGCTAATATATTATAAAAAAAATTCCTTAACTATAAATTATACTGATATTTTTTTATTTTTATGGAAATACTAATGAAAAGGTATTTTTTCTACTATTTTAATCCAATTTAATTTCAGAATGTTTTGTTGTTTTGTGTTTTTTGTAAGGCAAAAACGCAGGAGTTAATCCTTAGGGCGTCGGTGCCCTGAGCGGAAGAAGGCTTCTAGCGTTTGTTCCAATATATAAAACAATTAATAAGCAATAAAATTGGGGTTGAACAGTAATTATAATATCTATTTATTCCCTAATTTTATAAAAATCAACCATATTTCCTTCATTTTATAAATATTAGATAATGTTTTGAATTTATATAAAATTTATAAAATATCTCCAATTTTTGTTCCAGAATTGGGGTTACAACGGTGATTTGTCCTCAATTCTATGTTCAAAAATCTGGTTAATTTATATAACCCATATTATATAACCCATCACTTTATATAAAATGAAATTTATAGTCATATAATTATTTCAGGGTTGCGAATAACTAGACAGAAACTGCCCCAATTGACGGGTGGGGGTGGGCGCTTAGAAACCCCTTCAATACTAAGTCATAAAAAACTGGTTAACTTATCTAACACATATTCACAATACACCTGGAGAAAATCACCAACATCTAAACTGTCGATTGACAGATGCGCGGTAGACCAGAACCCTGGACAGGACGTCAAGTAAATTAACCAGATAGAATGATTCCCCCCCCTCCCCTCCTCTTTTCGCATGTGAAGGAGGCACTTGAATCCTGCGGGCTCAAAACATTGTAAGTAGTAAGTATTGAAATCATAAATTAAAAAGAATTACTATAACAATATATATGTGCTGCTTGTGCTGGCTTTATACCTTTCAGTTTAGAAATTACACTTCTGGACCGATATCGGTTTTGACGTTTGGTGCAGTACATCGCCAAAATCACATCTTAACCCTAAAAGGCTAGCCGCTATCGGACCGTTGCATGCCCGAAATCAACTTTTATTTGCCTACGCCAAATCGTTTTGCCAGCACAGAACCGACACCGTCCCAATTACCATTGTGCCAATGCCGACATCGAAACGGTACTGCCGATGACGGCCCATCCCTAACCCGATACGGCTGTGTTTGCTTGATTGAAAGTTACATTATTCCTGAGTATTATTGTTTGTTTGTTTTTGGATTAAGACCGATTGACTGCATTAGGGTCCTAGGCCTATATGGCGAATTCCTCTGTGAGGGACTTTCAAAGGTATCCTAGCCCGTATTTACGCGAGGTTTTTTAGAAAACCAAGGAAAACTGGGAGCGGCTAGGTCGACAGGCGCGACCGGGGTTTGAATCTGGCACCTTCCGCCTTGCAGTTATGAGAGCAGAACTACTTAGACACTGCTGGCATCCTAAGTATTATAGGCTACCTTTAATCCATGTATCACAGATAGTTCTTTTACAGGGATGCTCATAAGAATTACATTACGCTCTATGCGCATTTCTGTAAGTACTGAACCGATTCCTAAACTTTTTTTACTGATGGTAAGCTACACTATTCTTGAGTACTATAGGCTAAAATTCATGCACGTAGCGTAAATAGTTCCTTTACAGGACCACTCAAAATAATTCTAATACATTACGCTCTATGGGCATCTCTTTAACTACAGAACCGATTCTAAAACTTTTTCACTAATAGAAAGCTGCTATATTCCTGATTAACATAGACTAAAATTCATGCATATAGCATAAATATTTCTTTTACAAAACAGTTCGCAAATACTGTCATAACGGTCTTTATTCGCCAAATGCCTGAAAAAAAATCTAAATTTAGTAACTCTGCATATTCTCTTATTTTAAATGAAGTATACTACCATGCATTATACTTCATTTGAAACAAGTAAAAAGCGAATAATATTTAAATGCAGTTTCTTTTGTCGCAACAATATTTGTTATTCACACATGCTACATTTCTCTCGGGACCTAATTCTAAAGCCGACGAGGACGAAGTCACGGGTAGTAGCTAGTTTATTATATATTTATGCTGTCAAAAATCATCTACAATATTTATAATAAGTTTTGCTGACATCAAACAATAACAATATTTTCAACAATTATAAGTCAGTAAATCTGTCCAGTCGCCATAAATATAATAGTTGGAATAAATATATCTATTCGAAGAGTAATAAAACAATTATGTTAAACTTTAACTAATTTTTATGATTTAATTTTTTACGATACATTTCAACTACAAATAAATGTACAGCAGAGAAAAATACTTTGGCATGCCTACATTGTCATTTACTAAATATAACAGCACAACAAAAACATTAAGTGGATATTGGTACTTAGCGATGAAATTTTATTCATAATTATTAAGGGCACATTCTTTTTATCCGAATATAATGTGATTTAGAAAACATATGTTTCTTTTTTCTTTGCTTGTAACACAGAGAAAAAAAAAACGCGCGTTTTCCATTATATATACATTGTAAGAAAACGGATCATGAATAATCTATTTAATGTGCGAATTTTTTTCCCAGTAGTTTCCTTTCAAGTATACATATGCATCGCAAGAAACAAAGTTAATACATGTTACGCGATAAAAAATCCTAAGTGATAGAAAATTCATTTGATACTTTTTATCTTTTTAACGATATTATTTCAGAAAGAAAGCCAAATTTTAAGAGAAAAAAAAGCTGCTAAGGAAAAATTGTACCAAAATCAATATTATGTTGATTGTATGCTATTATGCTGGGTATTTTACTATGTTTTTAACTATCTCAAATGCACACCACCCTCACAGAATTTTATTCTAACATGTCCAATTTTATGTGGCGGATTTATACACAAAGTTCATCATGCAGCATGTAATATGAGTCCCTTGTATTACTTTCCAGTTGTATTTTTTTTCGAAATACTAATTATTTACTCACAAAACTAGAACAGACAATTTTGCTTACAGGGTAAAGTTGAGTAAAAATATGCTCTTTATAATGTGTTATGTGGAACTATAGAAGTTAATTTACTTTTTTGAATTGAAAATAAATCATGGAAAGAAACACTTGTGTGGAACAAAGAAATCTTTTAATGACGTGAAAATTTACGTTCTGATTTTCAAACAGAATGGCTAAGTATTTTTTAAATAAAAATTAAATGTACGTAATTTTGATAGCATTTAAAAAAGAATGAATATCTTAGAAGCTAGTAAGTTATAAATAACATAAGGAATATTTCTTAGCTTAAATTTTTTCATTATAATACTTGGAAAGTTATATATATTATCTATATAAATAAAATTAGACTTTTCTCTGGGAATTCAAAAATTTTGCGATTTCTATCCGTTTCAAGCACCTGTGAATCCGGTACGGCAGACAAAAAAGTTTGTCTGTCTGTCGTTCTGTCATTCTGTCCGTGACGCTTTTTCGTTTAAGCATCACGTAATAAAACGACTGAAGCGATTGAAATGAATTTTAGTAATATGATTGTTGGGCACTCAACTTAAAACATAGTCGTCGAATTTTTAAAAAATCGTGATTAGATTTTGAGATTTTGCGAAAGTTGTTTCAAACTGCGTAAATTTGTGTTCACACATCACGTAATAACTGCAAAGGTGAAAAAATGGTATTTGGGGAAATGATAAATGGTCACCTTAAACTATAAGCATATAAAAAAAATCTATCAGATTTTGGGATTTTGCGAAAATCGTTTCAAACTGAGTGAATTTTTGTTCACGTATTACGTAATAACGACTAAAGCGAATGATATGAAATTTGGTCACATGATAGGTGTCCAATTTTTTAAACATTTTTATTAGAGATTTTGTGAAAATTCTCTCAAAATGCGGTTATATTTCTTCAAGCATCGCGTAATAACGACTAATACGAAATTTGATGATATGATAGGTAGTTGCTAATCTTAATTTACAGGTGTTGAGTTTTAAAAATATTTTGATTATATTTTGAGATTTTGTGAAAATTGTTTTAAAATGCTGAAATTTTTGTTCCAGCATCACGAAATAAAGACCGCAGCGAATGAAACGAAATTGGATTGGATTGGGTGACAGGATAGGTTGTCACTCAACTTAAATTCTAGGCTTCCAATTTTTCAAAAGTATTGATTAGATTTTGAGATTTTGCGAAAATTATTTCAATATGCGTAAGTATTTGATCGCGCATCACAGGATTACGACTAATGCGAATGAAATGATGTTACTTAGTGACTCTCTAACCTGTAACATTTTAACAATACATAAAAACTATAACTCCGCTTTCTTTACTTTGGCAACATACTACATCCATTCTGTGTACTCCTACAATGCTGACGAAAGTTCTTGCTTTTTGGAAATTTGCATTCAGTACTAATCCGTCAACGACGGGTACTTCAGCTAGTATATATATATAACATAACATTTGAGACTTAAAGATTGTTTTTAATTGGAACTGCAAGACATGTTACTTTCGGAAATTCGCAGCATTTAGATTCTGATTAAAATTTTTGTATTGAAAAACTAATTAGAGTTAGTGACTTATATATATATAGATTATACAGGCAGTTTTTATAAAAAAGAATTTGTACGTTAATAATTTTTAAGAGTTAGATGTTAGGAGAAGTAAATGATGAAAAACGTTAATTAAATTAATGGAAGTAGAAAAAAAAATTCTGAAAAGCATTAATCTCTAAAATATTAGGATAACAGTTTTTTTACTGTATTTTCAACATATTTTCTCAAAATAAAACAACTTCCGCAATTTGTAGCATTGTAATTTTGATTAAAAATGCTATTGAGAAACTAATTAGAGATAATAACTAAGACATAGGAATAATTTCTTAGAAAAGAGAATTTGCATGTAAATCTTTCTTAGAAATACTCGAAGAAAAATTACCTTCCTTTTCTTTTTTTAAAAATAAAATTATTGTGAATTAAATTAATACAAAACAATCTTTTTTTTACATCGAAAAACTATCATAATAAATATTCTCTTTTTTATTATTTACAGAAATGGATTTATTTAATTAAAAAAAAGCAAAACATTAGCTAACAGAGGGAAAAACTATTCTTCAGAAAAATATAATGTAATTAAAAAATGATAAATTAATGAAAAACAGCCCTGGAAGAAAATTAAGAGAGATTCGATTTTACCAAGCGAAATTCGCAAAGTGAAAAATATATAGCACAGAGGACACATTTAATCATCTCCAAAAATAGAGAGAACGGAACAGCTATTTATTCGTTAGTACTTACGCTAAAATGAAAAATATATTTCCAAATCTATTTTGAAGTATTCTTTTTTTATTCCCTTTTTTCTGTAAGATGGGGGGGGGGGAGGAGAGGGAATACATTTTCAATAGCCATTGCAGAGAAGTATGAAATATTCTGTGAACATTTTTAACTGCGTTGGTAGCAAACTTTTTTTTTTAATGTTTACAAAATATACGCACATAAACGTATTTTATATCATAGAAATGCCTCAAGTGATTAAGAAAAAAAAAAAACGCCCCTTGAAAAAGAAAAAAAAAATCCAAATTAAATGTCTGAAGACATTGATGTTGTTGACTGTTTCCGAATTTAGCGGAGTGTTAACGTGTAAAGCTAGCGGGTTTTCTGTGTTTCAGTTTCGGTTTGTTTATTCAGATTTTACTTGAAAATAGGAAACGGTAGTTAGCAAAAATGCTTATTTATGGCTAGGGCTTTCATTTGATCGTTTAACTATAAAAATTTAATTTCGCTGAAATCACGTTTTTATGCCCGAAAACCAAGAGCCTGATTCAGCGATAAAAATGAAAAAAAAATATTTATGACATTCAAAATACTGCTCTATGCGTCAGCAAATCCGTTTGAAAAGAAAGTAGAACAGAAAAAATTACGCAAATTTGTTTTCAGAATGTTCAGAACGAAAATTTATAATTTTACTGAAATATGTGTAGTACATCATAACATTGACGTAAAAAAGATATAACATTTTGGGTGAGGTGCAAAATGCTTTCTATAGTAGAAAATATTATTCTGAAATAGTGATAGCTTATTTTTTTTTTTTTTTTTTTTTTAGCGGAGGCAACTGCCCCTTTTTGCATAAAGCAAGTTACGCCTACGCATTAGAGCGTTTACAATGAGCTGTAACATTTAAATAGGAAAGAAAACTGAAAATTGGAGAATTTTTACTTGAAAAAAAACACACACACACACCACATTTTCCCAATCCCTGTTTAGCGTTAGTATTAAATCTGTCTGTCTATCTCATGCATGTTTTTAAATACCAAAACCGCATTTGCCTCATCATATTGTTACGAATTTTCGGGGCAACCCGCTGCTCTGGGGCTTAAAATGGTTTAAAATTCGTATTCTACGCTTCAAATAGATAAATTTTGCTTTTTGTTGCATTAAAATCGGCCAATTAGAACCGGAGATACGGAGGTTTCGGTTTCCCATATGTTTTCTTATGGGCTTCTAGAAATCTCGAGAAATATTAGTCCTAGAGCTTAGATCTCTTCACTTTTGAGGACTTATTTTTGGCGCCAAATTTGGCGATATTTCGCCAAAAGTCGCCAAGCTTGGCGACTTTTTGGTCATTTGGCGCGATTTTCCCAATGGGGCCTGGAAGTTGTTTTTCCTGCATTAAAAACGCATAATAACCTAACATTTCTCTTCTATGACGTAATCAAAATTCACGCTTTATGTAGAACCCTCGAGAAATTGACTTTTCTGGAAACCTCTTGTACCTCCTGCGTCGGCTATTTATAGAAGCGGGCATCGCCCCGAAGTCAGTCAGTTGCGAGTTGAACATTCAATGTGTGAGGAGCTCTGAGTACGCTTGTTTAGTGTGAACTGATAGTGCTATAGAAGCTGTGTTTTAGCTTGCTTTGTGAAGCTTTTTTTAAAGTGCTGTGTGTAAATTCTTCATTGCTGTGTCTTAAGGGATAGTGTACTATATCCCTTGAATATTTCCACGGAATTTTTGCCTGTAAAAGTGACTTATTTTGTGTGAGAAATACAGCATTTGTGAGAGCTTCTGATCCAAGCGGATTGTTAAAAGCACGTTACTGCTAGATTGTGCTTGTGAATTGTGTGCAGCTGATTGTTCTACGAAGTTCTAGAAGAAATAAAGTTTGTGTTCCATCCTGACAAGTGACTTTTTACTTGAACTTTTTACACCACTGGACTTTAGAACGACGAACCCCAGGAGTAGCAGAGTAATTCCGCAACATTTGGTGTCAGAATCGGGGTTCTAAAGAAGGACTTTAATTTTCCAGTTTATGGTTTTGACTAGACAAAAAATGGAAGAACAACTTCAAAAGCTCATGAATATGATGCAAGAAATGAAAGCCGGACAAGAACAGATGAAAGCCGGACAAGACGAGATGAAAGCCGCACAAGAACAGATGAAAGCCGGACAAGACGAGATGAAAGCCGGACAAGACGAGATGAAAGCCGCACAAGAACAGATGAAAGCCGGACAAGACGAGATGAAAGCCGCACAAGAACAAATGAAAGCCGGACAAGAACAAATGAAGGCGGATTTAGAAAAGAAAATTGAAGCCGGACAAGAAGAGATGAAAACTGGGTTGCAGAAAATAGAGAAAAATCAAGAAAAGTTGGAGCAGAAGATAGAGAAAACCCAAGAAAATTTAGAAGAAATTAAGCAGGGCCAAGAAGAAATGGAGAAAAGAGTTTCTCTCTTAGAAGAAACTCAGACGAAATATGAACAAAGAATTGAAGGGAATGTTAAGGAATTACAGCAGGATATTTGCAGAATGCGTGAAGAATGCGAATCTAAAATTGAAGAGAAATTGGACTCTCTCGTAAAGCTGGGAAAATTACCCGAAAACATCAGGTTATCTTCACACCGCCCAGCAGTGAAACTTACTGCCTATGACGGAAAGACTCCCTGGGAAGCTTACAAGACCCAATTTTCGATCGTCGCTAGAGCCAATGGTTGGAGCGAGTCCGAGAAAGCTAATCAACTGGCCGCTTCCCTTAGCGGAGATGCAATTAATGTATTGCAAACTATCGGAGCGACGAAGATAGGAGATTTTGACGCCCTTGCCAGTGCCTTGGAGATGAAATTCGGAGAGAAGTGCCAGAAAGAATATAGTAGAATCCAACTTAAGTCAAGGATGCAGAGATCTGGCGAGACCCTTCAAGAGCTGGCTTCGGACATAGATAGGCTGTGTCATCTAGCCTACATGGACCACCTTGATAATGTCCGAGAAGAAATGGCGGTGCGTCATTTTATTGAAGCCATCCGTGATCCAGAAACCCAAAAGGCACTCATGTTGGAGGATTATCAGGATTTGAAGTCTGCTCTGGTGTTCGCAATGAAGCTAGAGGCAGCCCAGCGGGCCGTGAGAAAAGATCGGCATGTTGTTAGAGCGGTCACGGTCCAAGAGGAAGCTAACAAAGACACAGAGATCGTCGAGAACAGATTGAAGAGAATTGAAGATCTCATAGAGCGAAAATTTAGATCCGATAGAACGAGAGATGGCCCAAAGAAAGTAAAATGCTGGAAGTGTGGCGTCGAAGGCCATGTACAAAAGTATTGTGGTCGAAAGTCTCATGACCAGCAAGAGAATTCTAAAAACAAGAAGGAGGGAAACTAGGAGGTGGCCATCTCGCGGGGCGGAGGTTGCCATATAGTCAAAAGCCCCACCTAAAAGTCTTGCAGATTTCATCAGTGAATGGTGGCAGTAATGGACTCTTCGTACAGGGATACGTTAATGGTTCCCCATGCCACATGGTGATTGATACTGGAGCGAACGTAACCATCATAAGGACGGATCTGGCCAAGAAATTAAATTTGAAGATTATCTGGACTCCGCCCTCGCTGACCCTCCAGACTGTAACAGGTGACAAGATCGAAGTGGGCGGAAAAGCAAGAGTGGAAATCACTTTTGGAAATGCCAGATATGACCATGTGGTATATGTCGCCAATATTACGGACTCTTTTATTCTCGGACTGGACTTTTTAAAATCGCACAAATTTAACTTGGACTTTAAGAATAATGAGCTTCGTTCAGACTCAGAAGAAATAGCTGCGTTCGATATTAGAAATGAAACTGTTTTGCCTGTTCAGCAAATAATAGCCCAGACTGATATCACTCTACCTCCCAGAACTGATTCAATAATTTCTGGAACAGTAAAAGAAAGCAATAAATTCCGTTTTGGATTAATCGAACACCCAAACAATAGTGATTCCGTCAGAGGAGTACTTGTGGGAGCAACACTTGTGGACTTGTCGAGAACAGAAATTCCAGTTAGAGTAGTAAATGTGACGGACAAGTCAAAGGTGATAAAGAAAATTGAAGTGTTGGCGACATGCACTCCTGTTACCTGCATTAATAAGAACATCAGCCAAACGACAGCTAAATCTTCCGAGTGCCT
The DNA here is from genome assembly GCA_038373885.1 of Cheiracanthium punctorium. NCBI lineage: Eukaryota > Metazoa > Arthropoda > Arachnida > Araneae > Cheiracanthiidae > Cheiracanthium > Cheiracanthium punctorium. The sequence goes on from JAWZYV010008541.1 coordinate 355,235, forward strand.
GACGAAGGAATTATTACAAGACGTGGAGTTAACGGCAGAACAGAGAAGCGCTGCGGAGAAAGTAATAGCTGAATTTGAAGACCTCTTCTCTCGTACTTCCGGTGACTTTGGCTGTACGAGCTTAACTCAACATAGGATAGATACAGGCAGCCACTCTCCCATCAAGCAACATCCTAGGCGGCTGCCGTTTGCTAAGCAAGAAGAGGTGAGCAGACTTTTAGAGGAGATGCAGCGTGATGACGTCATCGAGCCGTCGACTAGACCCTGGGCCTCGCCAATTGTTTTGGTCCGAAAGAAGGATGGTTCCACCCGGTTCTGTGTTGACTACAGACGTCTGAATGACATTACCAAGAAAGACAGCTACCCTCTTCCCAGGATAGACGACACTTTGGACACTTTATCGGGAAACGAATGGTTTTCCACTCTGGATCTGAAAAGTGGTTACTGGCAAGTGGAAATTCATCCCGACGACCGTGAAAAGACTGCGTTCACCACGGGACAAGGATTATGGCAGTTCAAAGTTATGCCTTTTGGACTCTGCAACGCACCTGCTACATTCGAGCGACTAATGGAGACAGTGTTGAGAGGACTTTCCTACGAAGCATGTCTGGTTTATTTGGACGATATCATCATCGTCGGAAGGACTTTCGAAGAGCATCTAGAGAACATCCGCAAGGTGCTGCAGAAATTAAAGGAGGCGAACTTGAAACTGAGTCCATCGAAGTGCAATTTGTTTCGTCGGGAAGTGCGTTACCTCGGGCACATAATATCCGCCCACGGAGTCCGAACCGATCCCGAAAAGACGTCCGCAGTCCAGAACTGGAGTCGTCCCGAGAATATCCACGACTTAAGAAGTTTTCTCGGTCTGTGTACTTACTATCGAAAATTCGTGAAGGGCTTTTCTCAAATTGCAAGACCTCTTCACAAATTGACCGAGACTGGACAGAAATTTCTATGGACTGAGGAATGTGAGGACGCATTCAACGAACTGAAGACGGCTTTAACATCTTCGCCGATCTTGTCGTATCCTCACCCTGACAAGCCATTTATCCTGGACACAGACGCAAGTAAGGAGAGTGTCGGAGCAGTTTTGTCCCAGGAGATAGATGGCCAAGAACACGTCATTGCTTACTGGAGCAAATGCCTTTCAAAGGTAGAACGTAACTATTGTGTTACGAGAAAGGAACTCCTTGCTATCATTAAGGCCGTGGAGCACTTCCATCATTACCTGTACGGCCGAAAGTTCCTGCTCCGAACGGACCATGCCTCTTTAACCTGGCTTCTAAATTTCAAGAATCCGGAGGGCCAAATAGCCAGGTGGATCCAGCGATTACAAGAATATGACATCGAGATACATCATCGGAAAGGGTCATCTCATGGAAATGCAGATGCTTTGTCGAGAAGGCCCTGCATAGACAGTTGTCGCTATTGCTCCAGGGCAGAGAAAAATTACCATCTGAAACATCCCGTTGTCCGCCAAGTTACATCATCGACACCATCCCAAGATCCCTGGAGTGACGAAAATGTTCGGGCGGACCAATTAGCAGACCGCGACATCAAACCTATTGTGGAATTTATGGAAAAATCCAGCGCTAAGCCCAGTTGGCAAGAAATATCATCTTACAGTCCGGCAACAAAACAGTACTGGGCTTTATGGGATTCGCTTCGCCTGAGGAATGGAGTCCTGTATCGTAAATGGGAGTCGGACGACGGCAAGATGCTCCGATGGCAGTTAGTACTCCCTCGTTCGAGGATTCCGAAGGTTCTAGAAGAACTTCATAATGGCTACACTGGAGGCCATTTTGGCGTGATGAAGACCCTGCAGAAAGTTCGCGAGCGCTTCTACTGGGTTAGGGCTCGAGGCGACGTTGAAAAGTGGTGTCAAGCTTGTGACGCCTGTGCCGCCCGTAAAGGCCCGAAGAAACGAAGCCGTGGAAGACTACATCGTTATAATGTAGGAGCGCCTTTTGAGAGGATTGCACTCGACATCCTGGGACCTCTTCCGCGAACTTCGGATGGCAACAAATACATCCTAGTTGTCATTGACTACTTCTCTAAATGGCCCGAAGCGTTTCCTATTCCCGATCAAGAAGCTACGACCGTAGCAGAGGTACTGGTGAAAGAATGGATTTCCAGATATGGAACCCCTCTGCAACTTCATTCCGACCAAGGAACGAACTTTACCTCTGCAGTCTTTAAAGGACTATGCCAACTTCTCGGAATGGACAAAACCCAGACTACGCCTTTACACCCACAATCCGACGGCATGGTGGAGAGGTTCAATCGTACAATTTTGAACAACCTCTCGCTCCTGGTATCTAGGAATCAAGAGGACTGGGACAAGAAACTCCCCCTCTTCCTGCTGGCCTATAGGAGCGCCGTCCATGAGACTACCGGCTTCACACCTTCCCAGATGCTGTTCGGCAGAGATCTTCGTCTTCCCGCCGATCTAGTGTTCGGCCGCCCTCCAGATGCGCCTTCATCGCCAGAGGAATACGTGGAAAACCTTCGGGCACGGTTTGAAGATGTACATCATTTTGCTCGGGAGCGGATCAATCTGAACACGGAAAAGATGAAGACTCGCTACGACACGAAGGCTACGGGACACGAGTTCAACGCAGGTGACAAACTTTGGCTATGGAATCCTACTCGACGGAAAGGCCTGTCTCCCAAGCTGCAATCGCCGTGGGACGGTCCTTACACAGTCCTAAACCGGCTGAATGACGTCATCGTACGGATTCGTAAGTCACCAAACTCGAAGCCAAGAGTTGTACATTACGATCGGCTAGCCATCTACCGCGGTTGTAATTAGCTCAGACTATGGTCACTATGGCGTAATTCCTCTTTTCTTTCATCTCTCATTCCTTTCCTGTCTTTCTCTTCTCTTCCTCTTTCTTCAACTCTCTTTCTCTCACTACTTACGCCATGTTTAGTGTACATATTTGTAATATATTGGATTTTATTAATGTGTATTTGTTATTACATTGATTACTTATTACAGTGTAATTATTTATTATGATGATTATTTATTTATTAATGTGTATTTGCTTATTGTGCTATTGATTACTTGCTTGAATTATGTTCTTAAGATCTTGTTAAGTGTTATACAGTGTAGGTACCTGTGTGACCTCCTAACTAGGGATTGTACTGCCCGGGACGTGCAGTCCTTGGGAAGGGGGCAATGTTACGAATTTTCGGGGCAACCCGCTGCTCTGGGGCTTAAAATGGTTTAAAATTCGTATTCTACGCTTCAAATAGATAAATTTTGCTTTTTGTTGCATTAAAATCGGCGAATTAGAACCGGAGATACGGAGGTTTCGGTTTCCCATATGTTTTTCTATGGGCTTCTAGAAATCTCGAGAAATATTAGTCCTAGAGCTTAGATCTCTTCACTTTTGAGGACTTATTTTTGGCGCCAAATTTGGCGATATTTCGCCAAAAGTCGCCAAGCTTGGCGACTTTTTGGTCATTTGGCGCGATTTTCCCAATGGGGCCTGGAAGTTGTTTTTCCTGCATTAAAAACGCATAATAACCTAACATTTCTCTTCTATGACGTAATCAAAATTCACGCTTTATGTAGAACCCTCGAGAAATTGACTTTTCTGGAAACCTCTTGTACCTCCTGCGTCGGCTATTTATAGAAGCGGGCATCGCCCCGAAGTCAGTCAGTTGCGAGTTGAACATTCAATGTGTGAGGAGCTCTGAGTACGCTTGTTTTGTGTGAACTGATAGTGCTATAGAAGCTGTGTTTTAGCTTGCTTTGTGAAGCTTTTTTTAAAGTGCTGTGTGTAAATTCTTCATTGCTGTGTCTTAAGGGATAGTGTACTATATCCCTTGAATATTTCCACGGAATTTTTGCCTGTAAAAGTGACTTATTTTGTGTGAGAAATACAGCATTTGTGAGAGCTTCTGATCCAAGCGGATTGTTAAAAGCACGTTACTGCTAGATTGTGCTTGTGAATTGTGTGCAGCTGATTGTTCTACGAAGTTCTAGAAGAAATAAAGTTTGTGTTCCATCCTGACAAGTGACTTTTTACTTGAACTTTTTACACCACTGGACTTTAGAACGACGAACCCCAGGAGTAGCAGAGTAATTCCGCAACAATATTATGTGCAAGTCGTTATCGCGAAGCTATTAATAGAATTAAGATACATCTTTACCAATTTCCGTCTTTAATAATGCCAAGGGAGTTAAATTGAAAAATGCGAAAGCAAAATCGAATTCATTGTTTCAAAATCATTTTTGAAAACTAAAAATGTTTGCAGATGATAAATGATTCTCTTAACTCAGTCGTGTTTTACTTTTCTTCTTGAAATTACGTTAAATTATTATAAAATTACTCTAACAATAATTACGGAATTATTTAGCGAATTTAACTTCATTCGGTTGAGTGCGATCTTCAAAACAGTATCCAGATGTACTGGAAATCACGTTTTCTCACATGCAATTAATTAAAGCAGGAATTAAATAAGTTTTAGCGTATTATATCATGCTGTTGCAGCTTGAGCAGTGTAAGGATTACTAATGACACCTGCCACTTATTTAACAATATTTACAAAGTTATTTCACGTTACTTATCTAAATTTCAAGACAAACTGGAAGAATTTAAGTATTTGAAGGCATAGACATCCCCCTACAGCGTTTGCGTTGTTTCCCATGCGTTATTTTGCATGGCAAAATTTGATTTGCGTGAGTTACAAATTATTAAACTAGATGTGACAGATAAAGTCACTAATAGTCATAAATGTACCCTGCGTTCATTAGTAGTAATAATTTTTTGAACTGTACATGGAGTTTAAGTGAAGTTATGATGTTACTGAATGTTTTAAATTTTCGAACCTGAATTAGAAGTTTTGCTAATAAAGGCTGCTAAAAATAGCAACAACAGGAAAAATTTTGGTGTACAATTACTGCAACCATAACAATTATAGTGTTGCAAAAATCTCTACTTGGATGTTCCTTGGTACATTGTAAAAATTCAAAAGTCAATTTTCATAAAATTCCAGGAATAGTTAGGTTAGTAAAAAATAAATGTCTAGAACTTAATAAAACCTAACAAAAATGTTTATTATTGCGTTCAGACAAATATACTATATTCAACTTCTATGAATTGCCAAACGCTGACATTTAAATCCAGTGCAGCAAGAAATCCAGTAACATGTTAGGAGACAAAGTTTCCAAAATGGTAAATTACAGTAATAGTTAGAAATAATGAAACGAAACAACAACAAAACAGGAAATAACAGACATTTTCGAAAGAGATATACAATTCTTTGCAAAAATACGATAAAAATATAAGCTAAGCGCACAGGTAATTTGATTTGTGTAGCAATTTTCAATAAGGTATTTCGATAGGAACGCAAAGGTCTCGTCATTGTACAAGTATTTTTGGAATTCCCATTATGTTCTGTAATATTTGCAATGTTTTCATTTATTTTTTTTCCTCTGGAATAAAAATGAGTTTCTTTTATATTTTATGTTTTGACAATATAAATCTACAAAACAGTACACGGAAACTGATTCAAACAAAGAAAAATAAATGTGTAAGTTCTTACTGTGTAGCAAGACTGATAGTTTGTTTTAATGGAAAATATTTTGATGAAACTAACATCTTTTTGATTGAACTGACTTAAATGAGGTTTTTTTTTACAGCAATTAAAGAAAGCCTCATAAATTAAAACTGCAGGCTATTCTAAGCTTTGCAACGAACTTTACGTCCCATTTTATTCTAAATAACTCGTCGAGCTGACGCAGTTAGGCATTTTTCACGAAATTGAACCATCGAGGATTTAAATATTGAAACTGAGCATTTACCCTAGTAGCACAGCTAGCTCAAAAAACGTTCAAAAGGCGTTCAAAAGACGTCTTTTGAACGCCTTTTGAACTAGTTGTGCTACTAGAGTAAGGAGGAGGACTGAAGATAGTCAAAATCATGGAATTAGGACAAATTCACAACGCTTTGAATACGATCTAAGTTTCGTGTTTAAATTAGAGATATATATAACTCTGATGCTGCCATCTAGTGGTGATAATCGCTAGTAATGCGACTGATAATAGTATTTTTTCTAAATTCGAAGTATTAATTTTAATTAATTACGTTTTTTTATGTTTCATAACAAAACAATTCATTATAAAGTTTTTAAAAATTAAAATATGAACAATTGAGCAATATGAACAATACTTTGACAGCGCCATCTGTTGGCCAAATCGGTGTTAGGTCTGTTCTTGTACAAATAATACCATTGCCGAAAGATCTCCTCTTCCCTTTACCTTCTTGGTAACAGTATAAGTAGAAGGTAGTATTAGTAGATTTTGTTGCAACAAAACTACTAGAAATTCACCGAACACGCATGTACGCACCTATACACGTAGAAACATATGCAGAGACTTAACGTAATACCTTCACAATGTATAGTCGAAATCTTAATACTGAAAATTTTCACCATTACAATGCCTCCTTCAATTCTTAGAAGGAGGTTAAAAACATTCAAAAGGGTGATTTCAGTCATGCCTGCAATGTACTTTCCGCTTACAGCACCGAAACATTTGATTGCAAATTAAAAGAGTGCTGTTACCACACAACTTCAACCTGCGCTGATAAAACAAAACGTTCTTTCAGAAGTGGCGCAAAAATCGAGCAGAAATTTCTTTTTTTTTTCTTGGAGAGAGAAAAGTTCCCTAATTACTCAGTGATTGGCTGTATCAGAGGTTTAAATTGAATCTCGGATATTTTAGGGGCAAGTCACGCAGCATCTTTGCGGTTGCCACCAGGATGTCAATATCGAAGAGCTAATTTTCTTCCGAAAAGAAACACTGGTTTCGCTCATGAATGGCAAGAAAGTTAAAATCGAGTTAGAAGAGATTCCGATACTAAAAAGATAGTTGCATTGATTGGTTTAAAACAATCGATTTTCAATCCCGCTCAGCAGGAGGCACCCGAAATGAAATCGTTAAGGATTTTTTTTTGTTATTTTGTTATATTTTGCTGATGCTGTGCTGTTTGAAGAAACGTGATTTCTGCCAATCTTTAAAAAGTAATTTATATATGTATATATTTATACACCGCCCTCGAGGAGAAAAAAAATTGTCATTTTATGAAAAATGGTCACTTTACAAAGGTGATAAAGTGTGGTGATTGTAAAACGAAATGGCACAAAAGTGACCACAATAGACAAGTGATCTCTTTACCATGATAGTCACTTTAGCTAGTTGTACTATATATATATTATATATGTATATATATATATATATATATATATATATATATATATATATATATATATATATATATATATATATATATATATATATATATATATATATATATATATATATATATATATATATATATATATATATATATATATATATATATATATATATATACATATGTATGTATATATATATATATATATATATATATATATATATATATATATATATATATATATATATATATATGTATGTATATATATATATATATATATATATATATATATTCAATTTTCAATTTTTTTTTATAAAGATAGTGGGATCCAAGGAAAAACCTCTATATTGAATGCACTCTGAAAACCTCTAGTAATGGACATAGCTCGCAATTGACAAATTTCTATTGTACTAGAGAGCTTTAAACATACTCCAATTTAAGAAAATATGGTGAAACCTTTAATAACGGTCCACGGTTTCCCAACGGGCCGTTTTCTATTATACTAGTATTGGGATTTAAAAAATACTAGAGTGCTAGGAAGGAGCGGTGTCAACTTCAATCTCCCAAAACTGTGGGAAATTTTGGTCTGTGGGACTATTATAGAATTGACTCATGGATTTTGATATATTTTCTGTCAAGAAACAAGAAAAACAAATAGGGTAGACGCACGAATTATGATACCCTTTTACAATACAAAGTGTCCCTAAAACATTAATCTATGCATTTATTTATTATTTATGGATCATAGACATATACGAGAAAATTTCAAAGTTAGACAAAAGGAGGATCAGAATTTTATGGTATTGATTAAATTTTTTTCAGGAGATTAAATGTAATTAGAAAATTTAAATTTTTACCCGTCCCCAGTCCAAAGATTTCCCGGTTGGTAAAATATGTCCCATACATTAATTGGGTGACATACAAACTTTCAGTTTTTTATCATAAAAAGGTTCAGAGATATATTTAAACAAGATGGTAAGGGGGCTGTACAATTCTAATAATAAGAAAAGTACTGTGTACTTACCCAGACAGCACAGCAAACTTGCATAAAACTTGCAGCAAGCTTGATTTATCAAGTCAATAAACTAAGCTTGAAAATTTCAAGCGTGTAAGCTTAATGTAAGCTTGAATCAAGTGTTCAAGTTTACACTTGCCCAGCTTGCATTAAGCTTGACACAGCAAGCTTAATTTCTACCTTAAAAAATTTCTTAAATATACGGGGCGCCCGTCGGCGACCACTTGCCCAGCTTGCATTAAGCTTGACACAGCAAGCTTAATTTCTACCTTAAAAAAATTCTTAAATATACGGGGCGCCCGTCAGCGAACTCACCCACATATTTTATTTTTACACGCATTTTCCCCTCTGTACTGAAATTTCAAGTTAAATTAATCTGTTTCCATCAAGCGTCCGTGATCGAACTCGGGACCTAAGGGTCGGGAGGCCAGCGTCCTAACCATTCCCCCAATCTGCCTCGCGCTTGCTTGACTAATGTTTGAAGTGACTGTTATGGTGTCACGCCGTTTTCGGGCGAGATCGATCAGTGCCCGATGTCGATTTGTTTCTTTTATTTTTCCATGGGATGAATCAAAATTAAAATAATGTTATGTGTGATTTAGAGACTCTACTAATAGGGAAATAAGCATAATATAAACTTAAAAGCAGCACACGTTTTAAAACTTTCAATATCGCGACACTCATATTGGGCAATACTGGCCAAAATCGAGACAAACGACTGATTTTGGAATCAATTTTGTAGTATAATTGTCTTTTATTTTGAAGAATTTTCATATTTGGAAATATAGAATTTTTTTTTTAAATTCTATGGTCAAGTACATTTATGACTGATGATAAATTATTTGTTGTGTGGATGTGGCTTTCCGAATCAAGCAGTAATCAAGTTGTATTCAAGCTTGACAGTTCAAATGACTCCTCGAAGCTTGCTGCAAGCTTAAAATGAATTGAACTGTCAAGCTTGTATTAATACGTCAAATTCAAAGATATGTCAAGCTTGATTTAAGCTTATGTACTGCCTAGGTATGCAATCATTGTTTCCTTTCCTAAATTGCTTGCCTAAATGCGATCTTTCCTAAATTCCTTGCCTAATGCGATCTTTCAATGTGATATTTTACTTTTCGATTGACATTGGAAAGTGGTTTAAGTCAATCTATATTTATTTTCACATCGAGCCTTTAGAGGAAGATAAGTTCTAATTTTGTACATCAAATAATTAATGCACGGAACACATTCTACAAATTGGGGATTTTTTCATGGAAGGGGTGGTATCAAATTGAAATTTTGTATTTATTAAAATTCAATCGCATTGAAATTTTACTGCATATGATAAAATTTTGTACCCCTTCCTCTTTTTAAGTTAAGTTATTGTGCATGTCTCTGATCAATATTTAAGGAATGAAAGCTTAGATCAATGTTTTTGGGCTACCTTGTATAGCACTTTATTGAGCATTTAAAATATAAGTTTTAGAATATTTATTTGAAAATGAAATAAATATTTTATAACTTCGTTTCTATTTGTAATTTTGTTTCATTTTATTTAACCGTGGATGGATCGCGCACAAAATGTATTCCTTTTACGTTTAAACATAGACTTTGCCCTAAAATGATTTGCACCAATTCTTTCTCTGAAGAAATTTACGATAAACGCAAAATTGCACCCTGTGGGAAAATACAGGAACACTGGAAGAGCCAGACATACATTATTAGTAAATATGGTCGCGCAGCTGGACAGTTTGTATATGTCTTCTAGTAGTGAAAATTAAGAGCTAGGTTGTTACATAAAAATGTATAACCATTTGCAACGCCGTTTGATGGTGGAGATAACTGTTGTTTGTTCATATGTAAATTATTAAATTTAAAATTCACAGTATGTGGTCGTTATCCATGCGAAAATGTAAAATACTGCTTATGTATAAAACAATAAGGTAATTATTAACTTGCGCATTTATTATTATTATTTTCATCCTATGGAGAAAATTAGTTGTTCATTCGTGACGTATTTAATGTTATTAAAGAATTACACCCTAAATTTACAACAATATATATTCAGTTAATTACTTAATGCATAAATTATTTAATATTATTTTGAGCTACAAAAGGGAGCAAAAATTAGTAATTAATAAAATATCTGACTGTGGAATCATGTGTATTAGTTTTTAAGACTTTGTTGAGATCTAAATAGAAAATAAATATTGGTTCATGATATTGAGATTTTTACCAATATTGTGGTGCTGGAAACTTTTGAGTTTCTATATAATATTTATGATAGAGTGGCAATATTTCAAGTATTTATTCTTCCTAATGGCCGGGTCAGCTACCGAATTTTAAGATTGACCGCTACAAGGGCCACAGATTTCGGTATTTTATTATAGGGGCATGGAGTAGGTAGACCATCATCGCCTCCTATGAGTGGTATTCTAATTTTAAAGCAATTACAGGTCACAGACCTAGCACGTAAATTAACACCCACAGAGGTTGTAATATTTGAACATGAAGGAAATTGGAGCAGTGACAGATTTTACGCGCACTAGTTCATATTTGAAGTATGATTCTGATATTTTTTAATATTGGATATGATTAAAATATATGGGAAATGTTTCGAACGTGAAACCAATACTGAGAGGTACTATCTATCCAGTATTACTTTACAATACTGAACGAGCATCAATTTTATGCATAGATACCGTTACTACGTATCTCCAATATGAGTTAAGTATTGTTTTTGTGTAAACAGCTCGAAATTCATTATTAGGTAAAATATTACGGGGCGATATTGCTTGATACTTAGCTGTTATTGAAAAAGCACAGCACAGCAGCATTATTGACAAGTATGTTCGTTTAACTAACTTTAAAATGACTCGTTTGATAAGAGTAAGTAATGAAAGTTATTATTTATTTTATAGATCAGTTTGTTAAAATCGTTTAAAAATAGAAATTAACTACCGGGTGCGCCAAAAGTTCGTTACAACTTTAAAAATTTATAAAAAAGGAAGAAATGAAGGTAAAGACGTGCGGTTTGTACGTAAAGGCTTAACAGGAAGTCGGATTCTTTTTAGGAACAACAAAAATTTTAGTTAAAAAAGTCACCGGTAGGGGGTGCTGACATGCGACAGATTCAGCCGTATTGTGCAAATTAAACCGGTGGCCTGCACGATCATTTGTTATTGCCAAATTAAATTAATGAAGAGTACTGTTATCCTACTGGTTGTGTTTCGGGACGTCAGCGCCCTCTACCGGTGACTTTTTAAACTAAAATTTTTACTGTTTCTAAAACAATCCGACTTCCTGTTAAGCCTTTACGTACAAACCTCACGTCTTTATGCCCATTTTTTCCTTTTTTATGAATTTTTAAAATTGTAATGAACTTTTGGCGTACCCGATATTTAAGTTACAAAAAAACAAAACAAAAAAAAGTTTCAATGATTTGCTGATTAATATTAGTCAAACGTTTTATTTCCTTTTGGAATGATTTTTACTTTATTTTATAATAGCGGAATATAGCACTTGCAGCATAAACGCCACCCATTGAAGCGAACAATTACAGTGCTTCCTTTTCACGTGTAAACATTAATATTGTCCCAAAGTGATTTACAAGGAATGATGTTCCAGATAAATTCATGGCAACGGCGCAATAGTACCCTCTGGGAAAATATCCAAGTAAGAAAACTGCGATACATTCGTTATTAGGAAATATGATCGCGCAGTAAAATGCTTTATGTGCAGGCCGGAGGTAAAAATTGAGAGGAAGTGGTTACCACATAAAAATACATTATCGTACTACATTTGGAACACGCCTAAGAACAGAATGTGGTTTTTTTTGTTTTTTCAAAATCCAATTCTATGAAACAGAGACATTAATTTGTAAGCAATAGAGGGTATCCAAAAAATATGCTAACAAACACTGGTTATCAAATAAAAATAAATTATCATACGATCTTTGGAACATGCTTAAGAACAGAACATAAGTTGTCTTTTTCAAATCCAGTCTTATGAAACTGAAACACAATGTGTATGTAATACAGGATATCCAAAAATGTGAACACATACACTTGCTATCCCATAAAAAATACATCATCATATCATATTTGAAACATACTTAAGAATGAAACGAGGGTTGTTTTTCAAATCCAGTCTTATGAAACTAATATATATATATATATATAATTATTTTCAAAAAAGTGTACACACACAAATTGGTTATCAAATAAAAAAAAATTGTCATACTATATTTGGCACATACTTAAGAATGAAGCGTGGGTTGTTTCTCAAATCCAATCTCATGAAGCTAAAGCACTATGTGTATGTAATATAGGGTATTTGAAAATATGTTTACATTCTAAAAGAAAATATGACTAGGGCTTATTAACTAAATGCTTTATTTGCGTACTTAAAAATAAACTATTTGTCGCATTCTACTTTTAGAAGCTTTCATTTAAAGTGGTATGTTCATATTTATGTCCTACCAGTTCACGTTTTCGAATTTTAATCACTCTCTAATATTCAATTGAGCTGACACTTTGAATGCATTTTTAACTCATTACACACTCATAATAACTTCTTTCTTTCTTTTTTTTCGAAATTTAACTTTTTAAAAATTCTTCCATGTTTTGTTCCAAAAATTGGCCGAAGATCCACTGAATTATGAATCGGAAATTTTTTATCTTTGAATCTCTGAACATTTTTTGGGGTTCTGAAAAAGATGCAATCAGTTTTGATTCTGTACCTTAAAATTTTATTTTTCAGCATTTTAATTTTTATAATTTTAATTCTTTATTTTACAAAAAAAAAAAAAAAAAAAAAAAATACGCACTGATTTAACTCCTATGCACCTTAAAATTGAAACAACTATTATTTCTATCTGTTAGAAAATTTCGGTGAATATAGAGTATGTTTTACATAAATTTTAGAGGAAGAATGATGACAATACCATTTATTTATTTACTTTTTTACATTTTTTTATAAAAAATGAAATGTTCCACCTAATTCAAGGAACGATTTAAATTTTATTTGAATTTCTCATCATGGTTAGATAGTGAAAAGGTCGTTCTCCAAAAAGTGTATTATCCCAAGCGGAAATATCAGCATTATCACTAATTTCCTTTTTTTAAACCCAATCAGCTGTCCATAAAATAAATTTTATACCACAAAATAATCATCCATTCGCTCGTGAATTAAACAGATTTTAAGACAAAAATAAATGAGATATGACGACAGCCGGGCACAGCCAGCTGTCGTCGAAAAAAGGGTCTCTAGATCTGTGGCACGCGATGAACGTTTCGATCATCCGCCATCTTGCTGGCAGCTAAGTCGAGCGATGGCAACGACTGCACTTTTTCAGCATTGGGCAATCTATCCATCTGTTCTCGCATTCTTCCATTCTTCAGCAGATGTAGTGCTGTTAAAAAAAATCGTGACCATTTTTTTACGGGAAATGACGTGCTGAAAAGTAATGAATTCTCGTGGAGCTAGGTCACCCGCAACTATTTTTATAGAAATCAAATCTATTCTTCGTGACTGGCAACAGTGAAAACGTCAGAGTTTGGTGTTTCCAGAGCAGGAACACTGCGAGTTAAAGGGTTAATTAGTTAAAAGAAGAAAGATAAATCAAGATAAAGGCATCCAATTTAAAGCACTTTCTAACGCAAGTCTTTTTTTGCCCCCCCCCCCCCCCAATTGGACTATGTGTCTTCGTCACACTTAGCGAGATTTTAGGCATAACCTCAATACAGCTGTATTTCACTATTGATTTAATTTTGCGAGACCGTAAAAGAATTTAAATGTTATTTACATCCTTCAAATCAAGAGTAAGCCATTATAAATTTTTACTTATAATTTATTGCATTGAGCTTCAAATGAATGAATGTCTGTAAACCGCCCTAGACCCTAATGTATTGGAATTCTTTTGAGTGATCCAGTAGAACTATGAAAATATTAAAATTACGAGACACTGTTTTCGATGGAGAGTATTATTTTGTAATAGTTACAAACATATATAATTTTTTTCATTTGAAATAGACGAATATCTCTCAACACCTTTTAGAAATGACTGCACCCATACAGGCTGTGTATTGTAATTATTTTTGGTGCTCCTGTGAAAGAACTATAAACATTACGGACATCACTTTCGATAAGATATGTAGTACAGCACATACAAATAATATGTACAAGTTTTGAAGTAATGTACCCCCTATTTAGTGTAGTTTGAGATGAGACAGACACAGACAAACAGAAATCATAAATATTTTTCATCTTCGTTCGAAAGTGCTAAAGAAGATGCACAAAAACGCCAATGCACTTGTTTTCTTTTTCCAAGCAGACAAACAACAAATTTCCGAAAAAAAAATATATACATCTGCATACACAGCATCCTTCCGAAACCATACCCTGCCTAGACAATCTAGTCCTAGCCCTATTATAATGAGAAATTCGCATAGGTTAGGAGTCGATCCACTCGACAAAGTTGTCAAACAATGAAAGTGGAAATAGAACTGCCAAATAAGCTCAACATATTAAAAGTCTTGCGGGGGCCCGAAGCTCAACGAGGCTTTGTATTTCACTCACGGTGACCTACACTGGCTATTTCCCTTTCCATTTGTATAGAAATCGCTCCGATGTATAATCAATTCCCCCCTTATTGAAAGTGAAACTTAATTTAACAGTTAGCATTAACTTCAAAAGCAATCGACAACTCAATATCTTCATCAAACCGATGAATGGTGAATTTAAATTCCATTTTGGGAGATTTAAAACGGCACTCTAATAATCTGCAGGCCATTATCTGGGACGTAATTGTTATCGTATATTTTATCCGGCATGCACTTGTCCAGCCAGCACAATGAATTTTGAAGATTCCTTACGCTGTGTTTGTGATGAAGTGTATGATTAATGACAGGTGGACTATATTATTGGGTAATTATAAAAAAAGTAATTCACCCTTCCGAGAAAAGCATTTGAGAGTAATTAAAATTTTCTATCGTAATTTCGCTTGTAGAAAAAACAGGTTTTTCTCTTTAAAAAAAAAAAAAAGGTGGTTTACAACAAACTATTGCTCATAAACTTTTTTTCAGACAACGAGTTTTTAGAAAGTCTGGCAATCCAACATCAAACGATATTTAGTCAATTTGAATGACAGTCGATATTTTTAACCCTTTGAGGCGCAAGCCTTTCCCAATGCTGAAAAAAGGGCAGCCGTTGCCATCGCTCGACTTAACTACCAGCAAGATGGCGGACAATCGAAACGTTCATCGCGTGCCACAGTTCGAGAGACCCTTTTTTGACGACAGCCGGCTGTACCGGCGCAGCCAGCTGCGTTTCGACCGTCCGCCATTTAGCTGGTAGTTAAGTCGAGTGATGGCAACGGCGGCCCTTTTTTCAGCATTGGGAAAGGGTTGCGCCTCAAAGGGTCAAAAATAAAATCCGCCCCGGAAGCAGACAGGTTATAAATTTCAAGAAGAGGACTTAAAATCACATAGGATAGAACACACATAAAATACATTCACTACCATTCAAAACGTACGTTCTGTACAATGTTGTATGCATGTGTGGTAAATAGAAATTTCCTTATTTTAATTTAGTGTGATAGTCATTTTCCCAAAATATAAGACAAAGTCTAACTAAAAGTTTGAAATTTTAACGATGCTCGAAATATGCCGTAAGCTTAAAGTAAGCCGTTAAGTTTAAAGTTTTGCTGTTATTGTTCACAAATCTTAACGCAATTCTATTTTAAAAGTTATTGTACAATTCATGCGTCACAGTAAATTCGTTTTTCAAAAATACTTTTACCTCACATCTTCAGTTACATCCTCTCTCTCTCTTGTTACGGGTACATCGTAATTTATTAACTAAATTAATTCTGTCTCAAATACCAGGCCTTTCAATAAAAATGTATCTTTCATAAACTCAGTAAATATTCAACACATGCTGAAATTTTAATTTAACGAACATTCAATTAAGCAGTGTCACTTTAACTCTATACTTGTTAACTCCTATTTTTAATTCGAGTTCACTACGGATTAATTAAACAAACACAATAAACGAGAGGGGGGAAAAAAGGCTGTTTGCGTAAGTTAGCAGTAAGTCATAATTGACGTCAGATACCGATCGAATAAAATCAAAAGTTAAAGAGAGTTATTATTAAGTGCGTTTTATGCGGTACTATAAAATGATGGCGGAAGAGACGTTAATTATTTCATTTAAACTTGGTAGTTGGTTGAAAAATAAATGGTAAAATATTTTCACGCGCTTTTATTTATAATGGACAGTAGTAGTTCGAACTCGTACACTTTTTTGAACTTATTTAGTACAAAGATGATACGTATTGAAATTTCACTCGCTCTTACAGTTTTATGTAGTATAAATATTTCATCATACAATGATTGAGAAGGAATTTAATTTATTGAGATTAAATATATGTTTTTACGACCCAACATGATACAGCTGCTGAAGTAAAAAGGCATAATAACTTGTTCAAGCATCATTGCAATTATTACGTAATTGTATTTAACCTATTTTAAAATATTTTACAGAATGATAAAGATTATCGTGTGTTTTTCCCTGTAGTTGCTTATGTAGTGTAAGAATACATCCAATGCATCAAATTTATAACACACACACAACAAGAAAAAACTACTTCTTTCATTTTTTTGGAAAGTTGCAGCAATTGATTTTTACACTATGCAATCACTTTTTCTGTAAACTTTTAAGAAAAATCTTTTTAACCTAATATTCTTCATAATAAAGTATGATTTATCGTAGTTCAAATGTGGAAGAAGTAGACTGAAATATTTGATAAAAAAATAAAAATAAAATTAGAAATATATATTTTTGTTTCAATCCAAATTTGTAACTTTTAATTTTGAAGTGATGATTTTAATTTTGATGAAAATTAGCTTTTTCATATTTAATTTATTTTTCTAAGATAGCAGTGTGACTGTTAAAATTACGTAGGAAATTTAAAATTTCTAACATCGGGAAACTCTTGCTTTATTTTACTCAAGTTCGTTTTTCAGATTTTCACCTCGATTTCACTGCCAGCTAATGGTAAAGTGGATAAGACACTGAACATTATTATATGAATTAAGTTGGAAGGTGAGGGTTTTGCCTACTTCGTAGCCTTCGGTCTGACGGTCTGGAGTTAGGGCGGTTTCCCCCACAAATTAACGCAAATACGCGTTAGAACCCCTTAAATATTTCCGCTCAAGGCATTTCCCTCTTAGGCAAATAGCCCTCGTGTAGCTTAACACAATTAAAAAATTAAATTTCACAACGATAAAAATGTATTGTATGAAGTACTACATAAATCGACAATTTAAATTTTTTTTCATAACGTTCATTTTTAAATATTTGCAGTTGGTGTTTAACAAGTCATCATATGAACTTTGTTAACAGTAATAGAATTTTGCTTTTGTAAACATAATTTATCTGCAAGACGACATCAACGAGACCCGTGCAATAATTTCATATTTTTAGTTTGTGCATAATTTTAATATTTATAAAACGAATTCCTCTTAATATACCTTTCGTTTTAGTGGACTTTTTGGAGCCTAACAGGCTTCAGATATTTAACAGTTGAAAAGTATTCGCTATACTCTCAATAAAACAGAAAATCTTTTAACTCCACACACACAAACACACACACACACACACAAAGTGTTTATTTTATTCTTAAGTGTGTTGAATTAAGTTAAATTTTACAGATACAAGGACAGAACTGAAAAACATGAGACATAATGCCACAATTAAAATATCGGTGCAAACTAACGATATTGAAAAAACACTCAAAATACTGGTGTTAAACGATAAAGTAATTAAAACACTTTGTAAAAAACACACATAATAAGTAAAAGGAAAGAGGAAAAAGGAAAGAGGATACCTTTTACTTATTATGTGTGTTTTTTACAAAGTGTTTAATTACTTTAAACTAAAGTTTTTTAATTACTTTAAACTAACGATATGTATCACAATTAAAATATATCGTTAAACTAACGTAAATGTGATAGGGAAAAGTTTTATATTAAATTTCATTTTTTCAGCATTCTGATATAATGTCGTTTTTTTTTTAAAAATTGAAAATAAACCTTGAAATCAAAATAGTTGAACTTTTTCGATATACAACGCACATATTAAATTGTATTCTCAATCCATTGCTATAAGCTCTAGATTTCCTCTTTTTATACTTGTAATAATATTCCTTAAACAAAACATCACTTATATGAATAGCATGACCTATTTACAAAATAAATAAATAAATGAGCATAAGTAAATAAAAGGAATGCTTTTCGACATTTTTTATGACTACCAGATTTTAGACCTTGATGATGATTTCATTTTAAAAGAACATTTCTACATTTGAAGAAGTAGTTTAACAAAGTAAATATTTAGTAGATGTTGTAAAAATCAGATTGCAAGTTCTTTTGGCTAAACGCCTAAAGCCGTTACCTTCGGCATATGGCTTCTCCTTTTCTTTCACATTAAAAATAGAAATTGTAAATAAGGCTCAATAAAAACTTGCCTAAAAGCAGTGATTAAAGTTTTGTCATTCGTGTATAATGGAAAAGTGTGCTGGATGGTTTTAAAAGATTTCTGTTTTAAAATATCTGCAAGTAATCTTAAGTACACATTTCGACACATAACTTTCACGCCTATTTGTAACATTCTTTTAACGTTACACCTTTATCGGTAGTAAATAAATATAAAATTTCATAAAAAAGGATATTTATATTATGATCTGATTTTTAATGTTTAGAAAACTAAAACAGTAATACATAATCAGTTAAACTTTGATAGCAACCGTCTTATTCAATCGTGAGAACCTGTAAATATGTGTATGTGTTTAATATTTTTAACAGTAACGGCATTTCAAATCGGTTAATTCATTTTGAAACACTAAAAAATAGACTCATTACAACTAAGAACTGCAATGTTGCAATCACTTGGAATCCCTGTTCTTACATGTCAGATGGTGCAGAATGCAGTTACATCTAATTAGCTGTAAGTAGTACACAGGGTCATACTGTCTGAAACACCCTGTACTTTATCCCGAGTTCAAAACTGACTCTTTCCGACATTCCAGCTAATAAATGCAATGTTGCAATCGCTTGGAATCCCTTGTTCGTAAATGCTGTATGGTGCAGAATGCAGTTACATCTAATGAGCTGTAAGTAGTACACAGGGTCATACTGTCTGAAACACCCTGTACTTTATCCCGAGTTCAAAACTGACTCTTTCCGACATTCCAGCTAAGAAATGCAATGTTGCAATCGCTTGGAATCCCTTGTTTGTAAATGTTTTATGGTGCAGAATGCAGTTACATCTAATGAGCTATAAGTAGTACACAGGGTCATCCTGTCTGAAACACCCTGTACTTTATCCCGAGTTCAAAACTGGCTCTTTCCAACATTCCAACTAAGAAATGCAATGTTGTAATCGCTTGAAATCCCTGTTCTTACATGTTGGATGGTACGGAATACAGTTGCATCTAATGAGCCATACAATACACAGGGTCATTCTTTTTTTCAAACACCCTGTGTACTTTATTCCGAGTTTAAAACTGATTCGTTCCTACATTCCAACAAAGAGCTGCAATGTTTTAATTGCTTAGAATTCTTGTTCTTGTGTGTTGGACGGTGCAGAATACAGTTACATCTAATTAACTGCACAGCCCACTGTTTAGGTAATACCCCTGGAGGAACAGCCATCGCTTTGTGTAAATTACTCTGCGATGTCACCGTGGCTTATTCTGTTCGATCTGCACTTGAAGTAAATGGATTTAGTATCAGGAAAGGCAGGCATCATAATAGGTCGTTCCGGTGATTAATAGAGTGCAGTTTTAAATCCTCCCAAAATGTAGCTGAAATTGCGTAATCCCCCCCCCCACGTTTCGGAAGGTGGATTTCAGAAAACAGATCATTCAATGGTTTGAATTGTTAAGTCTAACCCTGTTTTCGGCTTATTCGTTGTTTGTGGATCGTAATGTACTGTCTAGTGATAGTATTTTTCTAAGAGAAAAAACTCGATTTGTTCTGGAGGCGTATACGGATCCTTGACATAAGAAAGAAACAACTACCCCTCGTCGGTAACCCATGCTATTAGCTCAAACTAATGCACCAATATGATGACCCCATGAAATGTTTAATATTGGTCAATTTTCTATGGAAAGTATGTCCATTGTCGTACAATTTATCTGGTACTGGTTCTGCAGTACATATAAAACGTCCCCAATTACAATCCAGTGATCGAAAAATTCAATCGTTTTGAACAGAAGTTATGTGTGTGCGCTTCAATCTTTTCGAAGTTTGGCAGTTCTTTTGATTTCGTTATTTACATATTTTGTGATGACAACATACTATTTTATCTGCCTGCAATTGAGGATTTCTTCACTCTGCCTATATTGCCGTCCGGAGGGAAAACCCTGCTTGCTGGACCTGAACCTAGAGCTAGGGTTCAGCAGGACAGTAGGACACTTCAGGAACTAAAGCAGGCTTTAAACTAAATAGGTAGGCCGTTTCTGAAGGTAGTATCCTATACTACCATCCTAAGCATATGAGCCGTATCTGAAAACACTGAATCTTTACGATATGCGTGCATTTGTAATTGCACTCGCCGAATATTCCAGAAATTAATATTTTTTGACTTTTTATTTGTTATTTAAATATTCTTTTTTAGTTTAAACGGTTTTTTAAGCAAAATTATTTATAATTTTATATTTGATTGAGATATGGCTTTTTAGCCTCGCAAAAGTTACTCAGCACCAAATTGTAAACGACATTATCACAACAGTATTTCCAAAAATCACTTTTTTTTTTTGCTAGATTAAGTAACACATTCTGATACATAATTCGTGCAATTTTCATGTAATTTTCTGAGTTCTAACTTTTTTGGCTAAAGAAACTGAATCAGGATCAATTTTTTTTAGGGTTTCAACATTTTTGCTTGCGAGATACGACTTTTTTTTTTTAATTTTTACTGTTTCTAAATAAGACATAGCTTTCCTGCTTAGGAAGAATATGATGTAGCTCGCAAATATTATTATACAAGAAAAATCTCGAAAATGAAAAAAAAAAAAAAATGATTTCGTCATTTTTGCTTAGGAGGGCAATGTGCACATTTTTACCGCGCTTCCTTTTTATCAAGAAGGTACCCCAGGTAGAGAGATGCCAGTTTAGAAAACAGAAAACCGAAATCTTGCTATTTTTTTGTTTTATTTGATTATTTCCACAGGTGGCACTGGATGGGAACTCCAACTATCCATTAGTATGGGAGTATACAACTATCCATTTTTCTTGTATTTATTATTCTTTGCCTTACTTTTTTGACTTTCATTTGTTGCATGTTTAAATACAGTGTTTGTTTGCTGTTTATTTCAATTATTTGTTATTTTTTATTTTGGCTGATGTGTCTGGGATTTACTTTTTATTTGATTAAAATTTTGGGACTTGATTGCTATTAATATTCCTTATTTCAAAAGTTTGGCTATTTAATTATTCACTAAAATTATATTTTCTACGGATTAAAGGAATGGTTGGTTTTCTGATAGTGTTATAATAAGTGAGAATTAAACATTTATTACACACTTATTGAAGTTCGTATAAGAATTGTTTCATTAATATAGAAAAAAATATTTTGTGTGTGTGTGTGTGTGTTGAAATCTAGGTTTCTTGACAAATATTTCTTTTAATCTATAGAGCTACAAGAAAATTCACAGAAGATATTAGGAAAGGATAGAACAGAAAAAAAGATATTTTCAACGTAAATGAAAAAATTGCTTGAAAATATTTATTGAAAGTGTAAAATATTTTTCTTTATCTCTGTGTGTTCTTCAGAACACTTACTTTAAGTTTGTTTGGATTTTTTTTTTCTGCTACTTACATTCTTTACAATTCTACCAGACGCATTGATTACAAAACGTCTTGAAACACAACAGTCTTTAGATCACCAAATTTGGTGACGTATCATCTTGAAACACGACGAGATTTTGAGGATAACCCGAAGAAAAGCTGTGCCGCACAGCCAGCTGTCGTCAAAAAAGGGTCTCTAGATCTGTGGCACGCGATGAACGTTTCGATCGTCCGCCATCTTGCTGGTAGTTAAACCGAGCGATGGGAACGGCTGCCCTCTTTTTCAGCATTGGGAAATCTATCCAGCTGTTCTTGCATTCTTCCATTTTTCAGCACATGTCAGTGCTGTTAAAATGAATCGTGATCATTTTTTTACGGGAAATGACGTGCTAAAAAGTAAAGGATTCTCGTGGAGGAGCTATGTCACCCGCAACTATTTTTATAGAAATGAAATCTATTCTTCGTGACTGGCAACAGTAAAAACGTCAGAGTTTGGTGTTCCCAGAGCGGGAACACTGCGCGTTGAAGGTTTAAATGAACTGCTAAAAAGAAAAAAAAAAGACTGCTCTTTAAACACTTATTATTTTTTCTTCTTTAACATTTTCTTTCAGTCTGAATTACTGAGAGTTAAGCTGACGTTAAAAAAAATCTATCAGGACAAATGACTCGTAGCATAATATTACATAACCCCCAAAAAGGAAACGAAATAATAATAATGATAATGTCTGTCGGAACTTGTGCCCTTTTATAGCATTCGGCATTACAGCTCCAAGTCACGTGTGCCGTGCTGTTATCGGGTCGTATCAGCGTTTTCCTTTTTATTGCTCCTTCAAGGCTCATATTTTATTCATAATTGACACACCATATTTTATGGTAATGTTTTCTGTCAGTGCCAATTTGTTTAACTATTTGATAGTCACAGTCAACATGGAGGCAGCGGGTTATTCCCTTGTAAAAAGCGAAGTTAATCAGACATGAACGTGGAAAAAAAAAATATTGCTTTGCTTGCTTCGTGTGAATTATGTTCAAAACGCATAATTAGTAATTCGATATTGCATTTGAGACTTTGAGGAAATTTTTACTTAACTTCCAGCTCACGTTGCAAGAGCTGGGCTCTCGTGTACTTGTTAATTAATTGAAGACTAATTATGGAAAATACCGACGAAAGTTTTCAACTAATTTACTTAAATTAAATTACATCTTCGAAAAACCAATAATGAGCTTTCTGTTTTGTTTCGAATCAAAGACACACTCAAAACAGACTTTGATTATTAAATCTATATTCAAAAGATGTACTCAGGCATGATATGTTGATTACGTAATATAAATTGTACATTAAACCTGATTTAGACATAGTAGTTCATAGTTTTATTCCATTTTAATTTCCACTATACTAATATATCGTGGTTTTTTTTTAAATTGTACATTTTTTTTTTTGTATTTTCGCATTCAATGTACAAAAGATTAAATATAGCAGCTTGTATTCAATGCTATTCCCCCAGATTCAGCTCGCCCTTGGACGCAAACACGCATGCGCTAACTGAAAGAGTCCAGTGGCAAAATAGGGATGAGGATACCCCTAGTAGCACAACTAGTTCAAAAAACGTTTAAATTACGTTGGAAACACGTTTTTTGACGTTAAAAAACGTGTTTTAAACGTTTTTTGGACTAATTGTGCTAC
Source organism: Cheiracanthium punctorium (assembly GCA_038373885.1). Lineage (NCBI taxonomy): Eukaryota > Metazoa > Arthropoda > Arachnida > Araneae > Cheiracanthiidae > Cheiracanthium > Cheiracanthium punctorium. The sequence goes on from JAWZYV010008541.1 coordinate 378,974, forward strand.
TAGGGACAAAGCAGAGGGCATGTTTACAAGTTGGGAACAGCTTCATAATCAAAAGAAAGCGATAGAAACAAACAAGATATTTTGTTTTTAATAAAAGGAAATCAAATGGTGGTTCTGTGCTTTAAAATGGCTTTTCTTCACATTACATTTTGGTCCAGCGATTTTAGTTCTGCGCTTTTAGTTCTGCCCATACCCCCCCCCTCCCCCCACCACTCCATCTTCTATGTTCCACTCTAAAAAATAACGGATCAACTACTGGAAACTTTCCGTAAATTTTTACGGAAATTCTCCGTTTATATTCGAATACAGGACAATGTCCGTACATCAAGGGTCAGCGCCTCTCTAGAATAGAAATTCTACTGGAGTTTACAGGAATAAAATTCTCTAAATATACGGAATAGCACTGAGCGTCTCAGCTACGTTTTCCGTATTTTCAAGGAAATTATTTTCACAGTGAAATTCTTCCTTCGTAACTGGATGCGCTTAATGGAGTTATCAAATTAGCGCAAAAATCCGAGCAACTTTCTGCTGGAGCACTACCTACTTTTTAGGCGGGGTTATCGAAAAGGGTTGTAAAATTAAACAGATTTTCTCCGATGCCAAATAATGATTGCCTGCCAATAAGTATAGCTTATTTGGCATTCAGGTTGCATCGTGACTCAGCATCTAGCATAACCCTTTAGTTGGTATGTTTACATGGGATCGGTGGAGATTTGTTAATGATTGTGATCCTAAAATTGATAGCATTTATCAAAATAATGATTAACTCGTCCAATAAAATCGTCTTCTAATTCTACAGTCCACTTGCTCGGCTCCATACATCATTTCGAAACAAGCTTCGAACCGTAGTCGATGACGTAGCAAGGAAAAAAAAATCTGATTGGCCGAAATTTAGGCCCACTCGAAATTTTTTGTTCGGAAAGCAAAAAAGTTAGAGATCGCTGTCGTCAAGGTAACGATAGAGAAAATCGGTCTAAAGTTTGTTCGGCAAGAAAGTTGTCCGGATTTCAAACCAGTGTGATAAACCTATAACGTGGGGAAACAGTACTGAGCACAAGCTGCCTGCGTTGAATATTGTTAATAAACGCTTTTAAGAAGAAATTGTGCGTAACCGCAATTGTCAAATAAATTTCAGGATCGGGAACAGAAGTTAATGTATATCGTCAACTAGCGTATTAAACCAAAAATTAATCTGAAAGCCTCTGATTTTTCATAACCAAAGAAAACGAGCGGGTGCATATTTAAAAGCATTACCGCAAATAAATCTCATACAAAACTAAAATCTCCGTGCAGATTTTTACTACTATGAAGAAGACGTTCATTTCTAATCTCATTTACATAAAAAAAGCGCCCTAAATATATCATTATATTCAAATAGAAGTTTTTTAATGAAAAATATTCTGCATCCACTTATACACCGCTCTGAATAAATCCTGTAATATTTCGTTATAAATGATTCAAAATTTTTTGTGGCTAGAGGAATTTATTTATTTATTTATTTATTTTTGTGCGTGCGTTGCATCGTATTGAACTGAAATCCTTAATCCTATTTTCCAGTTTGTTGCTGAGGATTTGTAAATATTGATTTACTGCAGAAGAGAAAGGTCCTTGGGAATTCAATCAAGAACAATAAATGCAATTTTTTGCTGTTATTCTTGAACTTGGAATATTTACATTTTAAAATTAATAATTTTGTAGTTTCACAAGAAAAGGATTTAGTCAGAAATAAGGAAAAAAAAAGCTTAAAATGTATGTAAAGATGAAAATTTTCTAGAGATTTAAAAAAAAACTAAAATACAGTTTTTAAAATTTCATATTTTACTGAATTTGTTTATGCTTATGGATCAGAAACTAGAAAAGTAAGTCATGACAAATCATGAACAATAAAAGCATTTAGAGAGAATCAAATTTGCACTTAAATTACTGCTTAAGAAATGGTGAACCGAACCAATCTAAGGCTACTAGATCAATAAGATTATTAAGAAACTACCACAAGCCTCTACTCTTATGCCCAAGAGTTACCATTTGTCACCCAGAGCTACATTCATTTAGCTGAGAATAGCATTGTACCTACAGTGTAAATCTATTTTAAAAGCGCCAAAATGAGCATTAATTACGCCAAGACGACGGATATCTTTTTGTACTCGAAAATGGCAGCTTTAGCGGGGTTGCATGTCTGGAAACTGTAGTTCAATACTGTTGCAGAAAACTCTGCTGAATTTTCGGGTTCGTCGTTTTAAAGTCCAGTATGTGTAGAAAGTTCTAGTAAAAAGGCCATTTGTCAGGATGGAACACAAACTTTATTGCTTCTAGAACTTCGTCGAATAATCGTGTACAAAATTTACAGGCACTAACGGACAGCAACTTGCTTATAATAGTCCGCTCAGAACAGAAGCGGCATTCACGGATGCTGTATTTCTTCAGAAAAACACTTCCACCAGAAAAAAAATTCAGTGGAAATATGCGAGGGATATTGTAAACAGTCCCTCAAGACTCAGCAATGAAGAATTTACGCACAGCACTCAAAAACAAAGCTTCAAAAAGGTAAGCGAAAATACGGCTTCAAAGAGTAATACAGCGAACACACTCAACGAACGCTCGGTGAAAACCGACTGAACTGGGGCAGCACGTTGCTTTTACAGTATATGCCGAACACCAGAGCAGGTTCCAGAGAAAACAATCCCCGGAATGTAGTAGAACAAACTCGATTTTTATTGCGTAATAATAATATTGCGTAATAGAAAGAGTAATAGAGTAATATTAGACTATTATGCAATGCTATTGCAGGAAAACGTACTTCACAGGTCCCATTGGGAAAATCACGCCTCATGACCGAAACGTAGCCAAGCTTGGCGACTTTTTGACGAAATACTTGAAAATATCTGAAGTCCCGGGACCCCATTGGTGTCATAATCAGGGCCTGCCTACGCGATATAATTTTTTTTTTTTAAAATATGTTATGATTATTGCTCTTTTGTTGTTATGTGTTCTATTGCTTTTTTGTATGCTCTTAATTTGTGCATGTTTTTTTTTATTATCTTACTTAATTTTAATTAATTTATTTTTTTATATATTATTTTATTTGTATCTTTATTTTATATTTATTTATCCGCTTTTTATCACCCCCCCTTTTTTTCCTCCCTGGTTTTTTGCTTTTTGTTTACCTGTTCGCCTTCGTTTTGGTGTTCCCAGAGCGAGAACACTGCGCGTTAAAGGGTTAAGGAGTCTTCTGTCTTTTGAATTCAGTGTGAAAGGAAAAACTGCTCGCACATGCATATTCTTCCAATAAAGTATTTATAATCGAGCAAGAAACTCTATTGCAGTGTGAGAAACTTTAAAATCTTTAGTTAAATGTGAATTAAAAACTGATTAATTGTATCATATATTTTTTCGAAATAAGAAGTTCCCTTCGTGAATTCTTACGGGCGAGAAAGTTATTTTAAGGGTATCTTTTCCTCACTAATACATGCTTAAAATGGCTGATTATACTCATATTTCATTTGAATGCTTTTAAAAAATCAGCTATGTATATACACACACAGTGGTGGCCAAACTTGTGGAAACTTTTGGAAATGTTCAGGTTTTCTAAATTTATATGCTTATAGGAAGTGCTACGTGTTACAAAAAGCAAGCTCACATATCCTTTTAAAGCGAATTCAATACGGATTTCAATGCATGAAAACTAAATTTAAATATGTGCAATTGAATAAAAGTTATAATTACTTTAATCTGAAAAAAATACAGTGATGAAGCGGATTGTAATTTCTAACTTTCCGGGTCAATCACTGTTATTTTTCTGAGCTCATAAAACTCTCTTCAGTGCAATGAAACATCAATGTGAAGCTGTAATTAAAAATTAAGGCTACCCTACAAATTGATGATAACTCACTGCAATCTTCAATGTCTAATGTATCTAGATAATTATCACAGTTTAACGTCTTTTGTATTGCAAATATTTTTAATTTTGTTTTTTGTATTGAAATCAGTATTAAATTATATTTAAAATGATGAAAAAAGAGTTTGCATTCTGTGAACTATATCATTTTTTTATACGATACAAACTTAGAAGACAAAAAAAAAGTTTCCAAAAGTGTCCACGAATTTGGCCACCACTGTATATAGATATAAAGAAAATCCACTCCTAACGTAAATAATGGAGAATATTTGTAAATTTAAAATTTAAAGGAAGTAAAACATAAAAAGTATTTTATTTAAGAATTGTTGGACTATAGTAAAAAAGCTCATAAAGTGACTTTTATGTATGTTAAGTTTGGCAAAATAAACAACATAAAAAATATAATTACAAACTTTTATAGTTTAAAAAAAATAAAAGCAGAAAAAAAACCATGAACGACAAATTTCCTTACTTGCAAATAAATATTTTTTGCAGAAAGAGAGAGTGTAACATCGATTACTTTTCTAGATTTTTTCCTTATTTTATGAGACACAATTTCCTCTTTTTGTACCTTCAGGTACATGTGTGAAGTATTTCTGCATTTTATTTAATTGTATGAATAATAACTCCTTATAGTTAAAGAATTTGCTTATTCCTCATTGATAATTTAAGGATTAGTACACTGAATTTCATAGATTTATTTTTTCTCAAGTATTAAATTATATTTAAAATGATGAAAAAAGAGTTTGCATTTGTGAAATATAGCATTTTTTTAATACGATACAAACTTAGAAGACAGAAAAAAGTTTCCAAAAGTGTCCACGAATTTGGCCACCACTGTATATAGATATAAAAAAAAATCCACTCCTAACCAAAATAATGGAGAATATTTGTAAATTTAAAATTTAGAAGAAGTAAAACATAAAAAAGTATTTTATTTAAGAATTGTTGAACTATAGTAAAAAAGCTCATAAAGTGACTTTTATGTATGTTAAGCTTGGCAAAATAAACAACATAAAAAATATAATTACAAACTTTTCTAGTTTGAGAAAAAATTGAAAGCAGAAAGAAAAACCATGAACGACAAATTTCCTTACTAGTAAATAAATATTTTTTGCAGAAAGAGGGAGTATAACATCGATTACTTTTCTAGATTTTTTACTTATTTTATGAGACACAATTTCCTCTAAATAAATGCCTTTGGCTTTTGTACCTTAAGATACACGTTTGAAGTATTTCTGCATTTTATTTAATTGCATGAATAATAACTCCTTTTAGTTAAAGAATTTGCTTATTCCTCATTCATAAGTTAAGGATTAGTGCACTGAATTCGATAGATTTTTTTTTTCTGTTGATACATTAAACATTAATTCTAGTATAAAAATTGCAGTTACTCTTAAAAAGTCTTTTGAAAACTGCATGTCTTTCCTTTTTTCCTTAAGAAAGATTAACTTGATTAAGAAAGTGATTCCTCCAAGTTCTCTTACGTGGCTAATTATTGAAGATTTGAGAAACATTAAATAAAGAAAAACGCTTTATCAGTTATAATTAGAATCTTTTTCCTTATTAAGATGTAAGTAATCTAAAATGTTCACTTATTTTAACTAAGGGTATTTTTAAAGATTACATGATATTAATTAAAGTATTCATGTTTTTTTTTCTTTCTCAACGCATAAATTAAAAAAAGTTGCTTTAACTGTCCCCCCCCCCCTCAATGAAAAGGGCTTTATTACAATAAATTAAACGAATCATTAATTTTAGAAAAAGTTATTTAAGGATTTAGTGTTCTGAAATTTTTAATGTACTCGATATCTGATACAAAAGAATGGAAGACGTGTTAAACAGTTTCAATAAAATTCGTAGTTGACAAAAGCTTTACTCTAAAAATATTTGCGTATATGAGTTGGAATTTCGCTTTGAATCCAGACTATCTCACTATGTTTTTTTTTTTTTAAAGATTCATTAAAATATATTTAATTTGAAATATTGATTAATTAAGTATAAGGGCTTTCAAATCAGTCATTTGCAATTATTCTTGATTGCAATGAATATTATTCTGGATTTCAGTTATATTACTTGTAATCAATTATTTGCAAAGGCAACATATTTTCAGTATGCTGTCCTTGCAAATAATTAAACAAAAATGAGGCGATAATGTTATAATATTTGACAAAAACTGCGCTTCCATTACATAGACATAGATTGATATTGAACAGTCTACTAAGGTTTTCTTTCAGATAAAATATGCATATAACCGTGCGTGCTTTTAAAAGTCCGTGAAGGCTTTAACACCAAAATTTGTCAACGTGTTAAATGTCGCCAAGCTTGGCGACTTTTTTGGCGAACTATCGCAATATTTGGCGACAAAAACAAGCCTCTAAAACTGAAGTCAGCTCAGCGATCTCGCCAATATTTGGGGAGAAACCGCCAAACGCTAAGTCTTGGAGAAACTCAAAACTCCCAAACTCGCGTTCTAGTTAACTGATTTACAAGCAAAGAAATGCCATTTTTAATTATTCGACGCGTAGAACAATAATTTTAACCAAAACTTAATCCCTGAAGAGCAGATCAACCCGAAAATTCATTACAATACTTACGTACTGGCATCCCGCCAGAACTAGTGAAAATGATTTCACATTTGGTTATTAGGTATCGCAGATAAACGTGTGTATGTGCAAACATCAAGTAACAGTTTGTTAGAGCAATTTTAGGGATGATCTAAACCTGAATACAGAATTTTTTAGCGATGATAAAATTTTCTTTACATCGTACGAGTAAAACGAAAAATTCTTCAAACTACACAACTTATTTTCTTTCAATTGAATACTGTACAAGGTGTCCCAGAAAGGATGTAACTGGCTTTAATTCCTTATCTATTAGAGATAAAAGGACAGTGCCAGTTGGAAAAATGCTCAAAATAATATCAGAAATAAGACTCCGTTAAAAAAAAAATTGCTCTCGTTCATTTTCAAAAAGTTACACTTTTTTAAGTTGTAACGACCCACGTACAAAATAATTCCCAGTTAGTAAAATGTGCCCCATACACTCATGAGGTGACATACAAAATTTGAGAGTTATATGTTAAAAAGTGTCAGAGATATGAGGATAAATATAAAGCTGAATTAAACCACTTTTCCATGGATCTCGAAGGGAACAAATCCCGCTGGATGATCGCATTTCAGGGGTCGTACAGAAATTACGAAAGAAAACCTTTTTTTTTTCCACTCTAGCAATAAACGTTTACATTCAAAATCATGTATAGTCCCCGATCATCTTTCTTTAAACATATATATGTGCACCGTTGTATGATGAGAGGCTCAAATTTGGTATATCACCTCTTGAGTGTATGGGGCACATTTTACTAAAGGCCTTATTACACGAAGGAATTTTTGTGCGATTTGGTTACTGCAACCAGTTGCAGAAACCTCTTTCCTGGAAATTTCCCTCGGTTACCTATCGAGCGGTCAACTCCAACTTTTTCGTTCAGAGGCGAAAATATTGCAGGTTGCTGGAATTCCAGCCAATCGTAGTGCTTCCTATCTCTACGTCACAACACAAGATGGCGGAAGAGTCAGAGTCAGACATACCGCTCGAGGAATGAGGGTGTGCGAAAATAAAATATCCGTGAAATGGAATATTGACATGGAAATTGATTTGATTGAAGAAAATAAAAAAAAATAACAATCCGATCCGAAGATAGACACGAGGTATAAACAATAAACAATATGCTATTTATAATTACATATTCTAGCTAACGCCAATTCGGCGAATCTCTGGCCTTTGTGAACACAGCATAGTTTGTTTACTATGGCAACCCTGCGTTCCCGTCTGGGCGGGAATGAATTGCAGCAACTGGTTGCTGCAACCAAAATTGCTCTAAATTTTGTCCGTGTAATAAGTCCTTGACTGGGAATGTTTTTGTACGGAGGTTGTATACAATTAAAAATGTGTCCCTTTTTTGTAAATAAACGAGATTACTTTTTCTTAATGAGAGTCTTATTTCCGTCCTTGTTTTGAGCACTTTTTACAATTTCCACTTCCCACTTATCTCCAATTGAAAAAAGAATTAAGCCCGTTTTCTACCTTTCTGGTGCACCCTGTATACGAAAACAATGCTCTCTGAGGTATAACTTAATAAAATGAAAGCATGTATTCATTCAACGATAAATGCCCGTAGAAATCCGCTTTCCGTCAATATTTTAAGAATCCGAAACTAAGTCGCTGCTACAAAAGTTCATTAAAAGTAAGGCGGAAGAAGGTGAAAATGTCACAGAGCCAAAATGCAAGGTCGATACTCTATATTGATCCCGTATTAAATGATAGGGAGAGGGCTTTCAAAGATGTGGAACGCCAGCAGGAAAGTTATCCCAGGGACAGAAGATGCTAAATGGGACTCTCTTCTGTGCTTATATACTGAAACCAATCAACAACTTTCATTTTGGGGAGACACTGTTTAGCTGCCATTGTCGTTCCAAAGTAATCTTATTTTCTTCGCATTTGGGCTTTGTGATTGTAAGAACGTTATCATGGGATGTTGGGAATTTTGAATAGTGTCGAACTTGGCTACGTTTGTGTGTATTGGGAAGTAACTGAATGTGGATGTAAAATTATTTAAGCAAAATGTTGATTTTTGATTTTCTTTATTTTACTTAAAATAGTTTAAAATGTTATTACCAGAAACTTGTAATGCGGAATGACCGTAGAGTAGATGTAGGCGGAGTGAGGATCCTGTTGTTTTTCCCTAGACAATTGAAGGTAAAATGAGAGCGTTGCAGGGAAAGAAAATTAACGGGTTTGGCTGGGGCAGGCATTCGGCTCCTCATGAGGCTTATTCGTAAAAAAGGCATTATTTTAACCAGCAAAACCCAAAGGTTGGATCAGATAGAATGTTACCGAGCTACACATTGCTTGGTTCTTGCATGTTCCATGGAAGATAAAAATTTAAACTTCGTACTATTTTTAATTATGTGATGCCCATGGAACAACTTGTATATTAGCCAATTATGGCAATTTTTCATAATTTGGCGACTTGCGTATATGTATAGTTAATAATTAGCTCTCAGCAAATAGTACTCAAAATGTTTTCTTTGATAAAAACTACAGAACAGCTAGGATAGCTAGCCACCCGTTTCGGCTTTTCATTATTTTGCGATTTACACATGCTCACAACCTATAATGACTGCTCATGTAAGGTTCCCGGAAAACCGCTATCCATATTTTCATATACATAATCCTTTGCAGATTGGCGTATTGAGCACCACGATTTATATCATCTCGCCGCACTGGCAGATATCCAAAGTGTACTACAACTGCTATAATGGCATAGTTAACACCACCCAATATTTCTACTGGTAGCATATACTCCAGCTGGACCGAACCGGCTTTAAACTAATTGGGAACTGCATTTTAATTATTTTTCATTTTGAAGGTACTGGGTTCTAACATTTCGGAACTCGCGGTTTAGATCCACCCTGCTTGGAAAGATATCATTTTGCCAGGTCGTACCTAATGCCAAGATAGTGCTTTTAAAATCAGTTACAATTAGTTATTCTGTTTGGAAAAACGAATAATCGCTCATTCTAAACTTCTGTTGTCTAAGCGAACTTACTATTTGAAATTGTCAACTTTGTGTAACACACTTTGAGTTATTTATTTCATATACTTTTTAACTTGGCGTAAAATGGGTGTCATTCTACTTCATGTTTGTCAATTTCAAGCGATTCTACATACTTGGAATTGTTTTGTTGCAAAGGAATGAATTATTTTATGCTAAAGCTGGCAACCATTATGTTTATTTTTTCAGTATTTTATTAATATCTTCTAAAATAATTCGATTTTCGAAATTTAAGTCAGCTTATCAGGTTCCTCGGAATTTTTCGAATCTGTGGACCCCTTAGTCGAAACTCAAATCCCCACTCTTTAGGAGGAGATAGCCCAACAAGCTTTTGACAGTGGCCATTACTTTTTTTTTTTTAATAGAGAGATTCTGCGTGAAAATATTATCAGAAAGGTACCCATTTTGGAATAAAACACAAACTAACAAACAAAAACATTATCGATATTGGTCCACGTGGTAAAAGTTTATCGCTGAATATACATTAAACATAATTTGGATAATTAAACAGAAGTTGGATTAAAAAAAAAGAAGGTAAACTGATAACCATCTCTATTTAAAGTGGGCTAAAAGCAATCAAAAATGAGATCTTTAAACAGGTCCGTAATCAAGATAAAATGCTAGGAAATGTAAAAAAACATAATACTAAACAGTTACGAACTTTTCGGATTGATATCTTTTTAAAGTTTTTGGGAAAAAATTACACAAAACTGGCGAATTTAACATGGTAGACATAAGGCATCCCCCGGTAACCTTAAATGCATGTCCTTTAAGAAGCCAATTTTTTATTTCAACCAAACTTACTTTTTCGGTACGCCTTAGTAGCTTTCGTTTCAAAATTCGTAGGATTTAATAAAATTCTGAAACGCGCTTCTGAGAAGTTAAATAACAACTAAAGTATCCTACTTCTAGATTGAGCAACCCTTCAAAAGGGCAAAACAAGTGTTTCCTACTTTAATCAAATCATTTTGTGAGTCAGTGTAGTAAGTTAGTGTATATGGGAGTGGTCTAGTCAATAAACTCCGTTCCCGTAAGAACACGGAAAGTGTAGCATGCATCCGACATGGCCGGTGCTTGGGAGGGTGAATTCCTCTCATGGACCGTGCATGCTAATGGGAGCTGGTCAAGTAAAATCCGTCGTGGCTTCAGGGTCTTTCGTTTTCAAACGATACAACTGGGAGAGGGGTGACGATTTCAGGTGGTTGGTCCTTCATCTGGAATGGGTTCAAAATTAGGGTCCAACCGTGAGAAGTCCAACCCTCTCGTGGTCAATGGCACCACTTTCTATGGATGGTGTGATCGTCTATCTATGGAAAGGAGAACAACAGCAAAAACAATGTAGTTGATGTTTCACAGTGAGTGGACGTAGAATATTTTTTGCACTGAAGAACATTTCCATCATGGACATGTTCTATCTATGCTCAATAGACGGATGCAAGGAGCCATCTGTTTGAATAAACTTTCGAGCTACAGTAGACTCCCTTATGACATGCTAGATACGATACGCGTTATATAAATCCGTATTGTACGAGTTGAAAGCACCTGATCAGCATCAGCAGTGTTAACAGGTAACTCAGAAACACCTGTCTCGTTCTTTTAACGTTTTATACGATTCTTTTCGACATTTTTTCGTCACGTTATACGAATCCGTATTATATGAATCCGTGTTATGAGAGGGGGGGGATCTGCTGTATATATTTTTTTCTCTGAAGAAATTCCCTATGCTTCATGCATATCCAGGACACATTGCAGGTAACTCTGACAAAGGAAATTTGTTTGACAAAAAAAAAAAAAAAAAAAAATAAAAAAAGTTCGAAATTTCATCGAAAGATGGCGTTTTCTTCGTCATGATGTACTCGTATGAATTGGCTGAAGTACACAATTGATAGTAAACATGATCAATAAATTAGGAAAAATAATTAATGTATTTTAACGTTCACAATGAATGATGCATAATTTCTCTCTGTTTTTTTTAAATCTAAAACTTTTACAGCTTTGAAACTTCAAAATCTCATTAGGAAACTAAAATTAAACCTCATAATGAGATCAAGACTTAACATATTCCCGACTATAATAAACTACACTTAATGTGCTTAAATTTTCCGTTGTTTTGCTTAACTACTGAGTTATCGTGTGAAAGGGCATAAGCCAAAAAGAATGAATGACGTAAACTATAATCACTTCTGAAGTATGGGGAACGTTAAAGAGTTAATATCATTAATATTGAGATTATTTTTGTAAGCAAAACATGAAATAGTAAGAAAAAAAAAATTATTCCTCCTCTTCACCCGTTTTGATGAGATCGAAATTAAATTAGCCGTTTTAGCGTCGTTAAATCTGTCTGGTTATCTTGATTGGTATTTTTAATTATCGGCTTTTAACGACTATTAATTTAAATGCTGGAAGACTGGGGGAAGAATTTTTGAGACTGAACTGGCGCTCGCAAAGCATGATCTTATTTTAAACGTGTAATTATCAGGTGTCCCCTCTCTGGAAGTAGCGAGAAAAATTTTTAATGGATAATCAATGCAAAGAAGTATTTACACAGGGAAGGCGAAACTGTGTGAAGAGTTTCAGTTTTGGATTCGTCTTAATATTTGAAATGATAATTTAGAAGATAAACGCTAAATCTATAAATGCACAGTAGATGCGGGTCATTTCAGATTAAGGTTTAATGGGTGCAGGTAATTGAACGTTTTTTCGCCCCACAGAAATGAGTTTCCCATTACATCGCGATATAGATTCCTCTGGAAAACATAGCGTAAAATAGCATAAACTGGGTGCAGAAATTAAACGAGCCTGTTTTAAAGTTGTCTACAGGCTACACTATTGTTGAGAAAGTTATGAAATTTTGTGTAGGAAATAATGAAGATATGGGAATTTGTTTGGGCGATTAAAAATTTTAATTCAAATTTTCGCCACCAGGGGACGTTTTTTAACGAATTGCACCTGTGGTTCACTACCTTTTAACGTCGCGCTCCCAACAAAGGCTAAGTTACGGTGTCGCACCCCCCCTCACATTTTTCAGCATACATTCCGTTTTTTAATCTTTAACAAGGAACATTTAGTCGAATTTTCTACAAAATGATGTTTTCAGTAAAGTTTGAATGAACATTTTAAGCGAAAATGGATATATTTTTGAGTAAAAATTAGAATAAGACGATTTTTTGAAAACATGCATCACTACTTGCGCTTTGGTTTTTCTCGGGCCCCTCTTTCAAACGCTTTGCGCCCCACAGGTTAAGAAACGCTGAATTACACACTTACAACTGGCGTTTTATTTAGATTTCACCACCATTTTATCCATGGGTCACACATTAATTCTTACACACATTAATCCATACCCAGCACATTAATTACTAACACATTAATTCATTAAATAATAAAAGCTCTGCCTGATCTAAGAGACAGCATTTCATAACATGCTCGTAACATTTCTCAAAACACACTGCGGTCAGCTGTGGAACATGCTGTCTTACGATTCCAGTTGGTAGCTGACAATGATGTCCGTCATGTTGAGAATGCTTTATTGTAATGATATTTGTAAACTATCATAAATGAATGCTAAAGGCGTAATTCATTAAAAATGCCCCCTGGTGGCAAATATTTGAACTTTTTTTTTTTTTTAAATTCACCCAAACAAATTCACACTCCTTCATTATGTCCTAATACAGGATTTCGTAACTGTCTCAGCAATAGTTTCGTCTGTAGACAACTTTAAAATAGGGTCGTTTAATTTCGAACGTCCGGTCTTTCGAAACAGCGAGATTGATTTGTCGTGATAAAATTCATGAAACCTTAGACAATTACCGGGTTCAAAATTAGACGTGGTCCTCAGGTCCGAAACCACTAAAATATTACATAAAGGACCATTAGTGTGAAAAATTTGTTAGTCCGTTGGACCACTAACGATTTTTTTCTGTTTCTCTGGCAAAATTTCCTCGTTTAGTTCCACAATACATGTCACGTAATTTTACCAATGCTTGTCATATAATTTGATTTATTTAGTATTTTTGCGATAGATATTTACATTTTTTAATTCAGCTCTTAAAGGAAATCAATATATATTGCTCACACAATTTCTCTTGTCATTCATTTTTACGGACAATTGATAAATGATATAGACTAGGGAAGTCATGGAGTCACTGGTCCTTTGGATCACTGACTAAATATTATATTTTTCACCCTTGGCCAGTTATAAGTATGAAATTCATATCTATTTTAAAATTTAACTGGTGTTGTACAATATCATAAAAATCGAAATAAAGTAAACGTAGCAGCAATGGCACACCAAGGATTTTAGCTTAGGGGAGGGGTTAGAGCTACAAATAATTTATAGAAAACTACTTTATAGAAAACGAATACTCGGCATTCGGGTATAGTATAGAATTCACTTGCCTGTAGAACACAAGCCTCGTATCAACGTACTTTGTTATAGTTTCATAAATAATTATCTGATATTTTCAGAGACATTGTAAACAAAAAATTGTAGTACATGCATCACTATACCTGTAAATATTTATTAAAAAAAACAATGTCCTTTTTTTAAGTATTAAAAATAATTTGAAGACAATTTTTAAACCAAAAAATATTTAATTCATTTGTGGCAATTTTCAAAGCTTTTCAGATCTAAATCTCCATATTAAGGGGGGGGGGGGAGGGAGGGCCTTAGCCCCCATAGCCCCCCCATCGTGGGTGCGACTTCACGTAACAGTAACGACCCACTTACTTTTCCAAAAGAATAAACAAGTCAACACTGGGAATAATTGAAGTAAAAGATTATTGTTTTTCTTTTTTCTTTTTTTTTTTTTTTTTTTGTCTCCACTTGGCATCTTTCACATTCGTGGTTTCCATAACCGATTTATGAAGGGGGTTGGTCACGAGACGAAAAATAGGCCTGTCTCGCCTCGCGAAACAGACGGAAAGCTTTGTCTCGTCTCGCAAAATACCTATATCATAACGTTAAAAATTCTCTTCTCGTAGATCTCTGTCACGTATCGCACCCATCTCTATTTGTGAACTTCTTATTTCATCTGTAAGAATGAATCAAAAATTACTTGAATTTTTAACTTAACATAATTAAGAAATTATTCAAAAGTGTTAGGTGCATGAAATGGAGAAAAAAATTGTGATGAAAGAAGACACTCTAAAAAAGCTGTGATGTAAATTACATATACTTTTGCCTTAATTTTTCTTTTTGTTTTTAACTTTAAAATACGTATGCTATTTAGTTTTCCGGTTGTAACCTAATATATGCATGGTATTAATCTCAATAATGTTATACATAGTAAATATTTATCCTTTCTGTATGAAATAGAGGAAACGTTCCATCTTTGGACGAGAAAAACGAGTGAAATGGTCATGGTAATTTTTTACCGAAGTTTAGTAACACTTAAGCATTGAAAATATGAAAAAGTTTAATTTTGTACGCAAGGGTAATCAGCAAATTTTACTCAACTAAAAAATGAATAGTGAAAAAAATATCAATACATGCTGGGTACATTGCAGAGCAGAATACGATAAAGCTGCAAAATGGAATGGCAATTCAGCAACAGTGTGGCAACCAAGCAAAATGAAATTTCTTCTTTTAAGTAACAGTAACTGAAATAATAACTAAAGAAAGAAATTTTCACCCGACCTAGGTGCAACAAAACTTTGATTCTGTAGTGCATGGAACATTAATATTACACTGCAGATCTTAAAAGAAAGCAAATTTCTACTTCTACGTGTCAGTTTCAGTTACTCTTCAGTGGAAATAAGCTTTAAAGTCCTTTACATGGTCTTTATTAATAAAAATTATCATAATAATATCAAAATTATATTGATAGTGATATACAACATTTTCTTAAGATTATTACTAAAATCTTGCCAATTCAAATACAATAAACCAATTTGGCTGCAAAATACTTTCGTGTTGGAAAGTGTTTTATAATCGCTGGGGATATGCAAGATTCGCTTTCCATTTTTTGATTTAAATAGACTGGAAAATTTATTTGCATGTTCAGCCAAAAGATTTTCAATACATTTAAGTCTATGGATACTTTAGTACATTAAAATTTAGCAGTCAATAACGTTTTTGGCTATTTCCAAAATCTTGCCAACTATCTTAAGCTTGGCGGCTTTTGAAAAAAATATCGCCAAATCAATAAAAACTGAACCCAGATTTGGGATACTTAAGATTCTTTCTACCAATCGCTAAACCTGAGTATTATTGAAGTATTGAATATCAGTTTATTAAACGAAATAAATTTGGATGAAGTACATAGAAAATATTTATAACTTAATCAAACTATAATGAAATTATGTGGTGGCCACATCAATTTTTTTAATAATAATAGTTGTCGTGTATATACTGAATAATAATGTTAAATAATGCTAATAGTTGTTCTAATGGCATCAGTAACGTAATTTTGTAAAATGTGCAAAACATGGCACCAAAAGAGTGAGAAGAAAATATTATTTTAAATCATTAAATTTAAAATATAGCGTTTAAAAATATTTACACAAGGACAGGTTTCTTTAAACGTTCTTCCAATTAAAATTTTTTTTATAGTTAATTATTTCCAAAAACGATAATTTTAAGAATTCTTAGAAAATAATTTTCTTACGAACCGAAAGCGAAAAGATATCAGAAAATAAATAAACAAAATAAAATAAAATAAAATTCACCTTAGAGCTCTTAAAAAAATAAAAGAAAGGAAAAAAGAGAAAGAAAAATCCATGATATATTACAAAAACGATAAATGTGCAGAAATAGCAAAAATAATCAACACCAACAAATATGTTTGAATAAAGGTGGCTCTGATGATTCTAGCGCAATACTTATTTGAAAAGATTGCCTTTAGCTGCTATATATAACTGAGTCTATAGAAAAGCTGCTTTTCAACTTTGTGTTACACGTTATTTCAATATATGATTGAAAAAAAAATTCTAAAGTAAAAGTTGATTTTGTTAGTGCTGAAACTTATTTTTGAGAAAATGTAAATAAAAAAATAGCAAATTTCAATGGTAATTTTTTGTTACAATATTTTTCTTGTAATTAAAAAATTTTGAACGATCAAAGAGTAAAAATGCAGTAAATACTTTACCTTTAAAAACAACTTTTTTTAAAACTAACATCATATTTTTTTTCTTTGGACTCTACAGAATGTGCAAGTTAATGAATGCTTAGTATATGATTTAAAGTGCCTTTTTTAGATAACATTTTTTTTCTTTGAACTCTACAGAATGTGTAAGTTAATAAATGTTTAGTGTATGATTTAAAGTGCTTTTTTTTAAACTACCGTTAAATCTGAAAAGAATATAAGTCACATATTCTCTATCGCAGAATGTGCAGTTAACAAATATATTTATTAAAACACCTTAATAAACGGTATGATAAATATTAGAACTGGATTATTCAGATATACAATATCATTTTGCAATTTAAAA
The DNA here is from genome assembly GCA_038373885.1 of Cheiracanthium punctorium. Taxonomy (NCBI): domain Eukaryota; kingdom Metazoa; phylum Arthropoda; class Arachnida; order Araneae; family Cheiracanthiidae; genus Cheiracanthium; species Cheiracanthium punctorium. The sequence continues at coordinate 395,914 of JAWZYV010008541.1, forward strand.
AACGTTGATTATACAGTTGTTCAAAGCATATTTATAATGTAGTCCAAAATACCTAAATTAAATATACAATTACTGAAGAGAAATTTTTAATGCATTTTTAGAAGAATAATTAATTAAGAGGATCAATCATCATCAAAGCCAGTTTAAGAATTTTACACATTTTTTTCTTCGTTTGAAGATAGTACGCATGCCTTTTATAAACTAATTTTCATGAAACTTGTTTTCCTTAATCTTACAGTGGGTTTTTGCTTTATACCTTTACTATAGCCTAACAGTCTTATTTTTGAGTTATGATCATTTCAGTAGAAATCAGCAATTTTCGCATTGCCCTTTGAATTCAAATTGGTAACTTGGTCTAAAAACATTTTCAACATTTTTGAGCAGTCTCTACTTTGCCTCTATCTTCATTTTACATTCATTGCGGCACAAGCAAGGGTTTCCTTCTGTAGTGGAGTAATCTCTTTGAAACCACTTACCACATTTTCATTCATTGCTTCAGTTAGCAAGATTATACTTTTTACCTAGGGTTTGACTTTGTTTTGAATTCGTGGCCGTCTCCGGAACAATACCAATGGACACTCGGGGGGGGGGGGTTAATTGAATTCTACTGTTTTAGTGTTCTATTATATTCCATTTTCATGTAAATGACTTCAGAATAAAGACCGTTCAAGCAAAAATGTATTAAACTTTATACACACCCTCTACAGTTCTTAATTTAGCTCTATTACAAATTTAAAGTTAATTTTCGTCTTTTCCAGGCACATTTTAAGAAAATTCAAAATAAGACATGACCTGTTTTCCTCCAACAAATATAAAAATAAATTATTGACGCATTAAAAACACACGCATTGATTTTTTCTAATGCAATTTTTAGATTTCTTTCACGGTTTGAAATTCTATAATGCATTTCACAGAATAATGAACTTTTCTATTAAGCCTTACACCTTGAAAATAGAAAATAATTGTCTCATAATGGATTCCTTAAATTAAAAAGAATTATTTTTTAAAAAACTGTATTTTATGATTTAATAGTTCTGACATATTACAAAGCTGAAAACTTCTCGAATTTTGAATGTTAGAAAGAAATAAATTTCCCATAGTTGGATGGAAGGTAAAAGTTGGTTTTTCTTGATGTGAGAATTTCCATAGCAGAAGTTAAAAAGTGTTGATTTTATCGATCTATTTATCTCTCTATCTATCTATCTGCCTATATATTCTTTGACTATTCTCTTCTTTGAGTTAAACATAAATAGTCACTTAATGCTGTTTGTGACTTAACAGAAAAAATTTAGTATTTTTAAAACATTTATATATTTTAAAATTCAGAAGAATTTTCCATTCCGCCTAAAACATGAAACGGATGTACAATTAAATTCGGCTCTCCTTCTATAAAGCTATACGTACTGTGAAAGTCCGTAACATCATCAAAAACGTCCGTTCATTAATTAGAGAAGATAAATGAATTCAGACGACTAATGATACGAAATAGACTAAAAGCGTGGTACTTTAAAATCTGTTCGGAGATTTTTATTTATCAAGCAAAATCTATTAATTAACTAATTAAAAATACCATTAAATCCCATTAAATTCTTTTGCAAATTTGCTTATATGGAGACAAAAAAAATATAATTTGCTTCTGAATTTGTTTACAAAAGAAACTCATAAAAATGTTAATGAGGATTTCACTGCCTTATCATTCCGCAATCTCTAATTAATAAATCTTAACAACACTTTTTAGAATAATGTGATTTGCATGGATACTTTGTAAATTAAGTAGGGTCGTGTTAATGTATTTTTTATACATAATTAGGTGATGTAGATCCTTGGAGGGCCGACATTTATTTTGTGTTTACTTGCTTTTGTATGTGTAACTTCGTTCTTTTTTTCCTGCTGTTTATATATGTGTATTTTGAATACCTGAAATAACTTACAAAATAAAAATGTATGATACATACTAGTGTTATAAAAAGATTATTTTTTAGCATTAACATTTTGAAGCGCAGCCATTTCCTTATCGATATAGAAGAACAAATGGATAGAGTGCCCGAAGCTGTAAAACTGCAGCCGTTGGCATTGTTCAATTTGCTGTTGCTGTTAGTAATGGTTTCTAATAACTGCGAAGCGGAGACAGATCCTCCATATAGGACGGCGAACTTCGAAATCGGGCGGCTTCCATTTTAATGAGCCCGATTTGAGGAAGTCCGATTTAGATCGGGGGTCTCCTAATTTTGAACCCATTTCAGAGGAGAGACACAGCACCTGAATCGGTACCCCCAGAGGTATCGTTTGAACATGGAGGACATTGAAGCTACGGACAGAGCTCTCAGTTCACGGTTCCAAAGCAGTCCAGCTGAGAGTGAGGTTGTGTACCTTCCCAAGCACTGACCAAAGTCGGCGGCGCTTCACATTCCGTGTTCTTATGGGAACGGCGCCGGCGCTGAAGGAATCGTTCGATTTAACTACCAGCAACATGATCATCAACCAGCATTTCTTAATTAAATAGAACGATTGAACATTTCATCTTTAGGTGCAATTGGTCACTCTGTCCAGCTGTTCTTCTTCACGATGCATTTTCATCACATTCTCTAGTTTTCAGCAGATGATAGCACTGATAAAAATAATTCTGACATCGATTTTACAAATAATTGATAATTTCTACTGAAAATTGTGTGCTAAAAAGTAAAGCATTAGAAGTAAAGGACTCGTGCAACTCTGTCACATTTAAGTATTTTATTGAAATGAAATTTATTCTTCGTGAATAAGGAACTTGGAATTTTTTTCTAATGCTTGAGTATTTTTGCATCTGACAGACAAACTATCAGAGTCCTCACAGTGATGTCACTGAGCGTTAAACTTGTTGTTAGGGTGTTACCCAGAGGAGGAAGGGAATTTTAATACCCATTAGGAATCACGGCTACGTACACTCCTTGGATGCGGTGCCCTCTAATTCGGATCCAAAACCCGATTAGAGGCTTTCACTTCGATCAGCAACTCCCAGAGCTATTACTCCTAAATGGTGGACTCTGGGGTCACGAGTAGATTTTACTTGCACTTGCTCTAACAAACATGTTTCCTCGACGTACCATAAACAAGTGAATAAGACGCTGAACAGGGTAGATGGGTGGAGTGCGAGAAGCATGCGCTCGGGCCCACAGCGTGGCTATCGAGCTACTGGTTAGGAGTTTGCTTCGGTTTTCTCCAGATGTAACCTGAATACGCGTTAGAACACCTTAACCCTTTAACGCGCAGTGTTCCCGCTCTGGGAACACCCAACTCTGACATTTTGACTGTTGCCAGTCACGAAGAATAGATTTGATTTCTATAAAAATAGTTGCGAGTGACACAGCTCCAAGAGAATCCTTTACTTTTTAGCACGTCTTTTTCCGTAAAAAAAAAGAAAAAAAAATCAAAAAAATGTCACGATTATTTTTAACAGCACTGACATCTGCTGAAAAATGGATGGACGCGAGAACAGCTGGATAGATTGCCCAATGCTGGAAAAGGGCAGCCGTTTCCATAGCTCGACTTAACTACCAGCAAGAGGGCGAACGATCGAAACGTTCATCGCGTGCCACGGACCTAGAGACCTTTTTTAACGGCAGCTGGCTGTGCCGCCTAGCCAGCTGTCGTCAAAAAAGGGTCTCTAGATCGGTGGCACGCGATGGACGTTTCGATCGTCCGCCATCTTGCTGGTCGTTAAGTCGAGCGATGGCAACGGCTGCCCTTTTTTCAGCTTTGGGAAAGGGTTGCGCCTCAAAGGGTTAAAAAGTCTTCTGGCCAAGGCACACCCCTGGTAGGCAGCTGCCCTTCGTAAAGGCCTACCGTAACACAAAACATAAAAACACGGAACTTTCTTTCAGCAGTTCAGTCAAGACGATTGTCATCCTCATAAAACTTCGACCGTATCTAACACCCTTCCTTCAGTTTTTGAAGACGCTAATTTTAAGATCCTCCTCTAATCTGCAGAGTGCTGCCTTACCTATTGCTGCATCCCAGCGGCGCACGACTGAATCATAAACCCAACTGGTCCCAAAAGGAAATCTTTGCAACGGAACGATGAGAGTAAATTGCTTAAACCTGGGTCCAAAGGAAGTGTTTAAGCCAGAGAACATTCTTTGATATGTAGAACCTTTTTAACGCATTTCCCTGTGTTTACATAGATATCTATATATATAAAACAAAGTGTAATATGTTAGTTACTTAGTTTATCTGTGTCTCGCCTAGATCCTACACAGGTGATCCTAGACCTACCAAATTTTGTACGGAAATTCCCCAGGACGGTTCCCGACACACCACGAAGCGATTTTTTCAAAATTCGAATTATTTTAGGAGATATCGATAAAAAACGTGCCGCAAAAGGATAATTTTTGCTCTCGCCATTTCGCTATTGTAACCCCGTAGTGGAAAGAGCGAGCTATGAGCATATCTAGGTTGCCATATTTGGCAAGTTTATTAAATGATTCAGACTCTTGAAGTAAAAGTAAAAGAATAACGATTTTTTTTGTTTGGATTATTAAGGTTATTTTTTAATTAAAATATCGTGTGCATTTGAAATTAGAGCAGGAATGAAATCTTTTATACTCATAAGAAAAATAATATTTGGAAATTTTCTGAAACTAAAATGTGCAACTTTTTAATTTGGCGAAAAATAAAATTGTTGATGCTCCAGTTTGAGGAGATGTGATCCTAACGCTTGCGCAATTTATCGTCTGCTTCTGCTACTTCGAATTGCGCATTTTCTGCGCAGCTTTTTTCAATCTGTTTCTAATGTATTACATCCAGAAATAAGGATTTTAGAAATATCAGTTTTAATTTTGTTTAATCACACTCATGAATAATGATATACTTTCCAATTTAATGAAATAAGAAACGAAAATAGGGAAGACTCTATGGATTATAATACGCTTTTAATATATAGTTCTAAGATAGTTTAATATAGTGTTTCAGATTTTCTTACTTTTTTTCCCCCCCTTCCGTTTTTTGATAAAGGCCAATATATCCAGAAGCTCTTCAGAATTAATATAGGACGAAAATAATTTGTACCTTTTTGTAGGTTTTTATCATTTAACCATCTTATTTTTGTAACTAGGGGCGGCCCGACAGTAGGGTGTCTCGTAAAATACGAATGTCTGAAAATGTTTGCTCCCCGGGGTTTTTCTGGTTCCTTTTGGTGTGAAATTACAATGTGTGAAATTTTAAGTCTGTAGGTCAACGTTTGAGTTTGCCTGTAAGGGCATAAAGATTTAATTTTTTTTCAGAAAATTTGTCATTTTCGAGTTTATTGATTTTTTTTTCAACATGTCGCCTGCATTTGAATTAAGTTTTTATGAGTTCTTAAGTCTTAAAGAAGTACGAATCTGCATATGAATAAGATTCATATAAATTGTAATCACAGCAGAAATTACTTATTCAAGAATGAAAATAGAAAAATCAACTCCCTTCACATTACTGAACTTTTTTCTCGTACTGATTATAAATGTATATTGATATAATAATATAATTCACACTGAAAGTATTAGAACGTTGTTATGTACTTTAGCATATTAACAAAATACTACCTGAAAAGAAAAACTCCACAAAATGTTCTTTTTACGAATACGGCTAAATTTTAAACTGAGTAAAAATTCAAGTAATCTATTGTAAAGTAAAATGAAATTCCTATATAAGTGCACTTAGCAATTAAAATCTTACAAATGTTTTAAACAGGATTTAGTGAAGGTTGGTGATGATTTCCTAGATTGTTCAACCGACTGTAGCAAACATTGCCTCTGTTCTTTATCCTTCGCTTTTTTCTGAGAAAAATCCTGCACCAGCTTGACTGCACGTTCTGCTATATCGTTGGCGACTTTTAAGTTTTTTACAAATAATTTTATTTCATTATAGTCAGCACCCTCTTCCCATGTCAATGGACATTTTTTCAGTCAGGATCCATCCTGCTTAAATATTTCAAAAAGTAGCCATGAACTGGGCCCTGCTAGCTGAAATAATTTTGTTTGTAAATTTAAATTTGAGAATACAGGAACGCCCTTTGGTTATCGATTTATTCTTGAATTTTAACAATGAAGAGGCAATTTTTTTTTTCTTCTCGGTTTCAGAAATCCTTTTTGAAAAGAGAGAAAATGGTATTGTCTCCTCTGCCAAATACCACAAGTATCGATTTAAGGCTGCCAGAGCAGCCTGAGTAACCTCAGGATCGATAGCTTTATAGCTGTTATAACTATACCAAAGCATAATGTCATTCACAGGAGCATCTACAGCTTTGGAGCATTCAACCAGCATTTAATATAAATATGAGAATTAAAAAGGCATATTTTAAGCAGTTCTTCCAACTCTTTTTGGATCATAGCCTAATTGCTTATTAAATGCGTACATTTGTGCCCCATAAATTACTGTTGACATCCATCTTGCTTTTTGGAAAGCTCCAGGCTTCTGCCCGTGAATTCCTCGAGGTGGAATTTCACTTAATATTGTAAATACGACTTTCCGCAAATTCCTTATAGTCTCCATGAAGAAAGATCTCCTTCTTTTTGTTCAAAACAAGTTTTAAGAATGTGGTGGCTTCCTCTTTTAAAGAAAAAAAACTTCCTCTCACTAATTTCAATCCTTTTCGTAATTATCTAAATTGTTTGAAACAGTTTACCATTGAGATTCGAGCTCTTTAAAATCTAAATTATCTGGACTCATAGATTGTCTGAAAATTGACTTGTGAAAACCACACTGCAGACTCAATTAACTCTACCACGTGGTGTAGACAAGCGAGGTAAAATAATTTCTTTTCCAAAATTGTTCCCAGCCTTACACATGTTCCATTTATCCATCCACTATTTGATGCAGTTGTGTCAAAGGAAAGGCCAATTATGCTGCTTTCTGATACACCGCATTCTTGAGTCAATTGAAAAACTCTTTCTGCTTGTACTTTAGCAGTTTCGTCAGGTATATTTGGCACCCCTAACAACTTTCCCTCCATATACTCGGACTGCGTGTCCTTGAACTGAAAGTAGGGGCTAAAAGTTATAATTATTTGACGGGTTAAAAGCAGAATTCTCCAAAGTGGGGTAAGCGTACAAAAGAAAATTATTGAAGTACGCAGAAAATTATAGGAGGTAGGCACACAACACAAAACACACCAACACACAAGCAATATATATATATATATATATATAGTTAGGGGTACATTTTATGATTATTTTCATAAAGTAATCATAAAAAGTACGTGGTCAGAAGGGTTTGGAGACTGATTTAAATGCATAGTAGTATCGCTTGTTTTTCTTAATTTTCAGCATAAATTAACTATTTCTTGTTGTGATTGCAGTTTATATACACTATATTTTTATACATAGATAATTTCTTAACAATATAAAGTGTTAAAAAAAGCATTTCCTTAAGATGAAGGAACATATTTATAAAACTTTTTAAATTATTACGAAATTTACGTTTTTCGCATTTTTTAAAAATCTTTAAGGCCTTACAGGCAAACTCTAACGTTGCCCTATAGAGACTTCAAATTTCACACATTTTAATTTCTTACCAAAAGGAACCAAAAAAAGCCCGGGTAGCAAACATTTTCAGACATTCGTATTTTCCGAGACACCCTACCCGACAGGGTAAGCGTCTCATCTGGGCGCTGGCTTCGAAGGGGCGTCATTTCGAATTCAAAAACTAAGTAGAGAATAAAAGGGGGCGTCTTTTTTACGTTAGAAGAGGCGCCACTTATCCTAGGGCCGCTCCTGTTTGTAACCATCTTAATTTTAAATTCCATTCAGAATCTGAGAGATTTCAGTGCCAAGGAAGCCGGTGAGGAACAGGATTCGCTTCGAACAAGATTTATTAAGCTGGCGAACCAACTGGTCGCCGGAGACGACTAGTCTCTTATAAATTAATAAAAGTATTAATCAGTTGTTTAGTTTCTAACTAAGTATTTGCATATAATGGCTTACACTTGCCCTTTTTTGGCAAGAAAATAAATCATTTAAGGGGGAATAACTCATTCGCTACTGCATGTTTTGGGTAAAGAGAAAACCTATAAACGTTTTCATGAGCCAAGATAATAAAAAAACTAGAATTCCAGTACTTTTTGAGTGATTGTACCCTTCAAGATTGACACTGAGATTGCACCTCTCAGAATAAAACTGATCGGGGGGTCATTCCACGTCAGATCAAACAGTGCAGTTCACCACACCAACTCTGATTTTTCTCAAATTTTATATAGAGGATTTATAGGCTAAGACATCAACAAATCTCAATTTTGAAGGTTCTACAATAATTAATTACCGAGAAATTAATTATGCAAATTTTTAAGTTTTCTGCAAGATGCGCCAACTTTTTTCTCAATTCCTTAAATAACTCCTTACCTGTAAAAGTTACTGAAGTGAAAATTTGTTTCTAGGAGTAACTTTTTACGCTGATACCAAAAATGTTATCGACATTTGCGTATCTTCTATAGTTTATGCATGAGCACTGCATTTGCTAAAAAACATCATGAATTTTTTTCGGCATGTCTGATCACAGACACATGTTTTAAATTTTTATATGTTGTTAAGATGGAATAATCCTACATCCCAAAAAATGTTCATCTTGGCTTTCTGCTCAGGAGCAGAGAAAAAAAATTGTATGTATGTACCTGAACTTTTTCCAGTTTTTTGTTTGATTTGACGTGGAATGACCCCGGGGGGAAGAAAGCGCACAAGAAGCATAGGTAGCGAAAAGCTTGGGTGCCTTTCCTTCACCCAACCTGTGCGTACGGTATCGGGTTCGATTCCCACTAACCCGTGGACGTGCGGGTTTATCCAAAGACTGCATGGGATTTAAAAAAAAAAAAAAAAAAAGAAATTGAAATAAAGGTATGATCTTGTATGCGAGAAACAACATAAGTCAAACCCCGACAAATGGTAGCCCAATATCCCGATAAATCCTCAAACCCAAATTGAAAGAAAAAATGTTTGGCGAGACACTAGAAATCATTTCTTAAAGAACGCTTAAGTTTTAAGAAACTTAAACTCCTCATTTTAATTAACAGGCCCACACTCATTAACAGGTAGCATCCAGTATTTAATGCGACCGCTTAAGTATAATAGCATTTTTAAAATGTTCACATTTTTTCCTCGAAACATAATTACCCTGCGTGTAGTCATTCCCCAATATTTTTGAGTTCGAAATTCTAATTAGCACTTTACATATTTTTCAGTTGTGAATGCTCGTGTCTTGTTTGTTTGGCAGATTATTTTGAACGGATTTTTCGTACAGAAATGGAAGTCAACATAGGCATTTTTCTGTCCCGAGCATGTTTACAAGATTTCTGTCAATACTTCCTTTTTCTTCTTTTGGCCAAGTGTCACTTTCGTGTGTGTGTATGGCGAGTACTAATCTCGTGTTTTAATAGCAGTATGAATATTAATTAGTAATAAATTTATACGCATTTCTGTGTTATAGGAAATATCTTAAATGTTGCTAAAATAAAATTAATAAATAAATAAAACAAGAGTCCATTGAATTGGTCCGAAGACTTTCTAAACCTGACACTTAGCTTTTAGTTGAACATTTAAGCATTTTTCAAAATTACAGTTAAAACCAATAAATCGTAGAAACATGGTTATTGTAATTAAACTTCCTCTACAAACAAGTTTTCCAGCAGCAACAGGAGGCAGAGTATCACCAACTTTGACAGATTGACTAAACAGAAGATGCGCTTGCCGAAATTTTCTAAAAAATTTAGTTCCAAAATGCCCACTAGGTGTCGTTTTGCATGATTTTTTTTTAATTTAAAAAAGCCAATAATTAACTTGAAATGTACAAATTCAACATCAATACGACAGTTTTTGAACATTTATAAACTAATTTGGGCCATTTCTTGAGTGAATTCATTTGGTCCTCTAGGCAAAGCTTCACCTTAAGGACAATTTTTTGACCTAAAGTTAAAAAAAATATTTCTTCAGTGCATCTTGTATCAGGTTAAAAAAATATATTATGCACTCCAGTTACTAACCGACCAGTTATAACCAAACCGCACTCAAAAAAAAAAATATCGGTCGATTACTCTGAAATCTCTGGGAATCAAGGCTACCATGAATTTTCTCAGTACTATTAGTAAAGAAAGTCAAGTATATCAAAATAGAAATGTGCTTGACTATACTTGACTTTCTTTAATAATAATCTAAGAAAATACACGAAAGCCTCGATTCCTAGAGATTTCTTAGTAATGAACCGATTTTTTTTTTTTCAGAGTGCACTAGTAACCCATCGTAATCATATCTATAGAGCGCGACAATTGGTGTACGAGAAACAAATGCCGAAAGTCATAAATGAACATTAAAAGTATCTTTTCGAGCACAAGTAAGCCACTTTCATAAATGAAGCATATCTGCAGATTTCTGAGTCGGGTCGTAAAAAGAAATAAAGCCAATTTCTTTTCTGGGAAGATAACGGACATCAAAAAGAAGCATTTGACTCTTCCGGTTATAAGGGAGGTATGGCTGAAGTATTATCCCAGAACACATTCATTTATACGCTCTATAATAACTGCCCGAGCATCACGCTCTTTGAAAAGGGGAAGGATTAAAGGATTTCTGTGTACAGAATTACACTTCGCATGGCTTGTGTCGGGAGGCAAACTTTCTCAGAGATGATGGAATTTAGAATTTCTTGTTCATGTTTGCTATTGTGAGCGAACTGGCTTACGTAAGGAAATTATATCTTCATATGTCATTCTAAAAGTCTTAAATAAGCGTTAAAATTTAAAGAAGTTGCACTAATATTTTTTCTTTTCTCTTTTATTAGAATGCTTTGATAATTGCCTTTTTTTAGGTGCGTTATTTTACAAATATTTTAATTAACCCTTTGGGGCGCAACCCTTTCCCAATGATGAAAAAAGGGCAGCCGTTGCCATCGCTCGACTTAACTACCAGATGGCGGACGATCGAAACGTTCATCTCATGGCACAGATCTAGAGACCCTTTTTTGACGCAGCTGGCTGTGCGCGGACACAGCCAGCTGCGTCAAAAAAGGGTCTCTAGATCTGTGGCATGAGATGAACGTTCCGATCGTCCGCCATCTTGCTGGTCGTTAAGTCGAGCGATGGCAACGGCTGCCCTTTTTTCCAGCAATGGGCAATCTATTCAGCTGTTCTCGCATTCTTCCATTTTTCAGAAGATGTCAATGATGTTAAAAGGAATCGTGACCATTTTTTTGACGGGAAATGACGTGCTAAAAAGGAAAGGATTCTCGTGGAGCTATGTCACCCGCAACTGTTTTTATAGAAGTCAAATCTATTCTTCGTGACTGGCAACAGTCGAAACGTCAGAGCTTGGTGTTCCCAGAGCGGGAACATTGTGCGTTAAAGGGTTAATTTTATCTCCTTCTTAACGTGTCCTGCAATATTTAATTTTCAAATAATTTTTTTTTCCCATCGTGCAGTAAAGAGCCAGTAAAAAAGACATAAAATTGCGATACCTAACTCAAATACTCAATACACATCGTGGTCATAAAGTACTCAATCGCAGGGGCGGCCCTAGGGTACGTGGCGCTCCCCTGCAAACGTAAAAACGGAGCCCCCCTTTTTATTCTCCAGACAAAGTTTTTCTCAACTTTTGAGTTCGATATGGCACCCCGATGCGATGGTTACTTTACTTACAGTGTCGTCCGCCCCTGCTCAGTTCTATTGTGAACAGCCTCAACTTGTTCTAACAAATTTAATACTCAAAGCTGTTACACATACTTTTGAATGAATCCTCTAAACCATAGGCATTCTGGACTAAGCTTTGTTTCTATGCCAGAGCCTCTGAAAATTAAAAGATAAAGAGCCCGGCGCATACTTTAGAGGCAAACGCAACCTCAGGAAATTATTTAATATGACATTTAATTAAGATTCCATAAAGCAACTATTTTTTTTTTCTCTCCATCCGTTGACTCTGCGTTCAAAAATTACAGCTTTATTGTTTCAGATGCTAAGTTTACAGAAACATCTCCGCACCAGGGAGGATTACAGCAGGAGACTGCATTTTTATAAACAGGGAACCCTTAATCTGTCTGAACTGTTGCATTTACGTGTTTATTATGTAGGCTTAAGCCGATTTTACTCCACAAGATAAAATTGTTGGAGATGGATGAAAAAGCCTCGAAGATTGCATATGCTTCGAGGAGGAATCACCATCTACGCTTAGAAGACGTTACTGTGGTAACTGTATAACTGTTTTACTGGCGTAAGATTAAGTTAAATTTTCAGCTGGGTAGCATGCCTTAAATTGATAAAGGTAGAATTAGTACGTATTTATGAAATATAGGTACTTTAATTATTATGAATTCTTGATCAAAGAAGATCTTTCACAAAATTAATCCAACTGAAAAGTTTTCCAAATTTAGTCCATGAAATATGAAAATTTTTATAAATAGGAATGTAATTTGTTGCATACATTTTCATACACAAGTATGCTTGTTCAGTTTTTCTTAACTAACTATAAATTTGAGATAAATAAAACTTTCTATAGTAACACACATGAGAGGTTTATTTATCTCATCTTTTAGTACCAATTTCTTGAGTGTTTTTTCCTTGCTTTACATTTGCCTACACTTTAATGCAGAAATTTGCATGACAGATTTATCATTAACGATTAATTATGTGCATTTTGAACATTTTTCTCCTCGTGTGAAGCTTGCATTTCGTTTATTATGAAGAAGTATTCTTACCTTTCATCTATATACAACATTGCCTGGATTTATCTTAACACACATCGCAAGCACTTAACTATACATAGAAATGTACGTAACTGAGAATGTCAAAATAGTTCGCAGAACAATTACGCAGTTACAAGCTTTTGCTGCCACTTTCAAATGCTGAAAACCTCATGTTTAAAATTTCGACACAGAATATCCAGATTCGTGTAGCATAAATTTAAATCGATAATCTATCTGCAGATGGCGAAAGCATTTCAAATATATCAAATATTAATACTATAGAATTTTGCGTTTGAAGTGACTTTTCTTATCGGTACTTTTGTTTTATCTTGGGTGAATGAAGAAAGGAAATATGCACACTAAAGGAGTTTTCATATTCATATCGTACTGTCTTTGAAAGGGTATAAATTTATTGCGTTTAAAAGTATGCGAAGAGCTCTTTTTGTTGTTTATTTCAGCTAAAAAGATTGTATCAACACTTTGAAGTCTGGAGGTTTTTGGAATATTTCCTGATTAAAATTAATTTTTTAAATTATAAACTTCAAACTGTTCTCATTCATTACAAAGGTACTATTTAAATATACAAAGAAGAAGAAATATTTGATGAAAAATTATTGAAAAAAAAAAAAACAAAATTTTCAAGTGAAACAAAAAATCCGCCAAAGAAAACATAGTTTTCAAGGTAAAATTTTACAGACCCCCCCCCCCCAAATGAAAATTTATCTTAGTGTTGTAAAAGTACCAGATGGTTTTTTAGCAGATTAAAAATTGTTCAATAAAATTTGTTAAAACAAAGCAAATATGGCTACGAAATGCTCAAGAAGTGACTCTAATTCTAGCTAGTTTTTTATACTTAAATCTGTTTTTATACTGCCATTTATACATACACACGGACTCACGCGCACACACACACGCACACACACGTATATACAGTGTGTCCCACCAAGATAAAGCCATCGTAATTGTGTTCCATAACTGGATATGAAACTGACGAATAAGAACGACACGAATGTATTAGGAAATTATGTATATACACGCAAATATGTATTTACAAGAAAAAGCTCACTCCCTACCCCACCTGGGCAGGAATAAAAAAATGAATATGTAAAAGAAGAGGAGGAAAAGTGTCCTTTCGAAATAAAGCCAGTACTATCAATGGCCAATATATTCGCCATGTTTACATATGACTCTGAATAGTAGATGTGTGATATTTTTACCAGCTTTGGGTAGACATTTACATCAATATAATCCCAGTGTTCAATGATGGCGGCCATCAATTCTTCCACAGACTGAGACATATCCATTTGCATATCCATTCTATTAAGGATACCCCAGGAAATTTCCAGGGTATTGAAATCAAGCGGAAAGGGCAGGACATTTCACGACACACACTCCATTAACGAAAAACCATATTCAGGCGGATTTTGCAAAGGAAATGGGTACGTTGACCTGATGAAAAATTAAAGTCCGGCTATCAATTCTCCCTGCAAATGCCAGTAAAGGTGGAGGTTTTATATGGCCCGAAGAAAGAGCCAAGTTAAGTTTATCACCTGGTAAAGCCTCTGCACCTTTTATAATGAGCCCGTCTTGGCTTTTGGAGAGAAGAGAACAACTCCTGAACATTATCCACAAGCAAAGAGGAGATTTGGCCATATATGATCAAACTTGGGAGGACCAGTGGTATCGAGTTATGGTCTCGGATGAAAAAACAAACACACAAACAAACAAAAACCCAATAATTTTGATGGCCCACACGGCGTTGCGTTATATTGACATGATATGAGGAAAATTTCCAAAACACAAGAAGATGGAGTCTCATTATACAGTGCGGAGAGGCTTTACCGGCTGGTAAACTTAACTTGGATTTTCCTTCAGGCCATATAAATGCTACTGATTACCAAAAAATGCTAGAAACCCATTTACTGCCATTTACAGGGAGACTGGATCGCCGAAGTTTGATTTTCCATCAGGAGTACGTATTCATTCCAGTTGCAAATTCCTCCTGAGAATGGTTTTTTGATAATGGAAAGTATGTCACGAAATGTAATGACCTTTCCGCTTGATCTCCATCCCCAAGAAAATATGCTTGAGGTATCCTCAGTAGGATGCATATGTAAATGTCAGACAGCCTCAGTCTGTAGCAGAATTGAAGGCCGCCATCATTGAGCACTGGGATATTATTGATGTTAATGTCCTCCAAGGATTGGTAAAAGGTATCCCACATCGACTATCCAAAGTCTTATGTAAACATTGCGAATATACTGGCTGTCAATAGTACCTGCTTTATATCGGCAGGACAATTTCTCCTTCTTATTTTACACATTTAGTTTTTATTCCTGTCCAGGTGGGGCAGGGAGTGAGTTTTTTCCAAGTTATACATATTTGTGTGTATATTTTCCTAATATATCTAATGTATTTGTTTCGTTCTTACTCGTCAGTCCTGTTACGGTGCAGATCGGTTCGTATACTGTTACGGTTCACAATTACGGAGGCTTTATTTCGGTGGGACACAGTGTATATGAATATATATATATATATATATATATATATAACAAGGCATTATTATGTGGAAAAATATGTTGCAAAACGTACAACAATATTTATACTACTTTCCAATAACATGAGCTGAAAGGCTTGTCGACCGTGGGATAAGTTTTCGTAGTCCGGGCGGGGCCATCGTGATTCTACCGGGCCTGCTTGTGCACTCCGAAAGAGGCCTACGGACGTTGCCTGATTGGTTAGATTCGGCCGTTACATGACGTATCTAAGTGCTGGAACCAATAAGTGAGCATCTTTAGGCCTCTTTGGATGACTCATCGGAGTGCACAAGCAGGCCCAGTAGAATCACGATGTCCTCGTCCGGTGTCATGGAAGTCTGCCATCTGAGAAAGGAGCCAGAGTGACACAGTTCGCTGCAGTTTTTGCCAGTGGAAAGGTGATCCCCGGACAGGAATTTCT
This sequence comes from Cheiracanthium punctorium, assembly GCA_038373885.1. Lineage (NCBI taxonomy): Eukaryota > Metazoa > Arthropoda > Arachnida > Araneae > Cheiracanthiidae > Cheiracanthium > Cheiracanthium punctorium. The sequence continues at coordinate 411,538 of JAWZYV010008541.1, forward strand.
TCAGGTGCAAGTCACTGTATGCAAGATAGTGGATCTCAGAACGTATACTTTTTTGTACGTACGTTTTTCTTTCTGTGTTTAAATACTTTTTTTAGAAAATCTCCTTACACTTGCTATTGTTAAAGGATGGTAAAGGGATAAGATCTGGTTTTTCACACCGTTCTTGCTGCGATGTTGCCATCTATATTTTCCTTTCTTTTTAAGCGGTCAAACTAGATATCTAATGTAGTCGTGATTTCAAAGTTACTTTTTAACGCTTACCAACAAGGTTGATTTCGGTTTGTCTGTCTGTCAGCCTGTCCGTCCGTCTGTGCTCTAACCCCGTAAATATGCATCGATTTCCACTAAATTTATATATGCTACTAGCTGCGTGCCCGTTCTCCGCACGGTAGGGAACGAAACTTTTTCTTACATGTATAGTTCGAATTGATTCCAGTGATTTGGAATCTAAAAATAAGCAAAATGATTTGTTTCTTCGCGTAAAGTTACTCATTCCTTATTCGTAAAGTTAGTATAAGTACTTACCTGTGACCATTGCTAATATTATGACGCAAAAAATTATGTCGGTGTCATTCACGATCAGAAAAGAAAAGCGTGACGGTTTTCAGTGAAAATTCCTAATTTTCAAAATGTCTCATTTCTGCATCATACTCTTTTTTAGATTTAAGTTATGCCATTAATACCTTGATACTGCATGAAGTGGAGAACCGTTTTATTTTATAATTAAATAGTTGTGTACCCCTCATTGCAAGGCAAGAGAAAAACATTTTCATAAAATGTAATCATAACTACTTGTGACAAAACGGAATCTCCAAGAAAAAAGAAAGTTCTGTTACAGTCTTTTCTGTTGAAATTACCGCGTGATATATTAACGCGACGTAGAATTACTTAATGTTTTGTTAGCTGTGATGTAATACGGCTGTTAAAATATGAATAGAAGACGTAGTTTCACAAAATATTTATTAATGCGGTATATTGTGGTTTGATCATATTGCCTTATCATATCTACTTACTATTAATTATACTATCTTTTACTGATGCCAATACAATATACTGTCGTTTTGCAACCGTTAAGGCTTAATTTAAAGAAACGGTTTAGATATTTGCCACGAAGGTAGGCTTTTACTCTTTGGTGATTCTTTGGAATTTACGCATTAGAATAAACGATAATCATTTCAGTTTATGGTTGTTACTAAATCCGCTCTCCATAAATTTTTACGCATAGTTCTTGTCAGATTGGTGTATTTAGCACCAGGGCCCTATTATCGCACGGGCAAATCGGGACATTGCCCAGGGGCCTCCGGCTCGAAATGGCCCCCAATTTCAAATGTTGTTCTTTTTTTACAAAAAAAAATTATGAAAAAAAAACAAATTTCATACATGGGGGCCCCCAAAATTCACCAATGCCCGGGGCCCCCTGTTGGTCATAATCAGGTCCTGTTTAATAACGTAACATATTTCCTGCTATTCGAAAACGTGACCCGTTTATAATCTCAATCGAAAATAATGCTGGATAATTCACTGGTGAAAAAACAGCATTCAATTATTTATCTGGCAACGTAAAATAAAATATAGAATTATTTCATGCGTGGCGTATGTTTTGCTTGTGAGTCCGTTATTCTGATTGAGTTTCGAAAGAGGTTCTAAACTTATGACATCAAAATCACACACTTTTCACATGCGAAAACTCAGTTATTTTAAAGATTTTTTTTTTTTCAACTGGCAATTTTAATAATTGTTACTGTCTCCAAGACAACCAAAACGTAAGATATCATACCAAAAATTTTAAGCTGCTGCTATTGAAATGACTATAATTATTTACTTAAAAATTCGTAAAAAATCTCCTAATTTATATTTTCCTCTGTTTTTTCTTTTGAAAGAGGGCGAAATGCATGCTCCGTCAATTGACAAAATATAAAAAGTTATGACGGATAGAATTCAAGATGCAGCAGTTTTAAAAATACTTTACGAAAGTCAGCGTCAAATTTAATTTTATTTGAAAAATTCCCAAAAATCTGAAAATTATGTTACACAGTCCGAACAAACAATTTTTAAAACAAAATTTTCTCCTCTATCCGATGATGTAAATTTCGTTTTCTTGCGAGTGTAATGACCGGCTTTATTACGTATTAAGCGAGAAAATCGCTAAAAATCGGACAAAACATAAAATAAAACATTTTCTAATTCGAATTTCGAAAAATATCGCTTTGAGGCGTGTTAGGATCTGTTCTAGTGAAGCCGTATGCAAAATTCGGTAGTTCTGAGACAAACCGTCTTGGCGAGATGCGATCCAGAGACGCGCGCAAAAAGATCGGTGGTCACAAACCTACATAGCTACATACAATGTTTACTCTGGGATTTTATTATATAAGATTTCTTTTTACAGTACCATGTACCCTAGTGAAAATGGAGTAGGTAACATTCATAGTTCTTCTACAGGAGAGCTCAAAATATTTCCGATACATTAGACTCTATGGCCGTCATTCTTTAAATTGTAATTTAGAGATATTTGGCTGTTTGAATTGAAACGAAATTGATGCAAATTATTATGGATCTCAAGATAAAGATCTCCATCGAATGTCTGTATCATCGATAGTTCTGCTACAGGAGCACTCATATTAGTTCCAACCCATTACATTCACTGAAAGTTTAGAGACAGGCATCCATTTAAAGCACAATAGTACCTTATTACGTACTAGCGGCTACCCGCAACTTCGTCCACGTCGGCTTTAGAATTAGGTCCCGAGAGAAACGAAGCATGTGTGAATAACAACTATGTTTGCGACTAAAGAAACTGCATTTAAATATTATTTGCTTTTTACTTATTTTAAATGAAGTATAATGCATGGTAGTAAACTTCATTTAAAATAAGAGAGTATGCAGAATTACTAAATTTAGATATTTTTCAGGCATTTGGCGAATAGAGACAGTTACGACAGTATTTGCGAACTGTTTTGAGTATTCTTGTAAAAGAAATATTTATGCTGTATGCTTGAATTTCAGCCTATGTTAATCAGGAATAGTGCAGCTCTCTATTAGCGAAAAAGTTTTAGAATCGGTTCTGTAATTAAAGAGATGCCCATAGAGCGTAATGTATTAGAATTATTTTGAGTGTTCCTGTAAAGGAACTATTTGCGCTACATGCATGAATTTTAGCCCGTAATACTCAAGAATAGTGTAGCTTACTATCAGTGAAAAAAGTTTCTGGAATCTGTTCAGTACTTACAGAGATACACATAGAGCGTAATGTAACTCTTATGAGTATCCCTGTAAAAGAACTATTTGTGATATATGCATAAAAGGTAGTCTATAACACTCAGGGTTCCTCCAGTGTCTAAGAGGTTCTGCTCTCAAAACTGGAAGGCGGGAGGTGCCAGGTTCAAACTCCAGTCGCGCCTTTCGACCTAGCCGCTCGCAGTTTTCCGTGTTTTTTTCCCCCAAAACCTCGCGAAAATACAGGCTAGGATCCCTTAGAAAATTCCACACAGAGGAATTCCCCATAGGCCTAGGACTTTCAATCAGTGAAAAAAATTTTAAAATCGGTTTAGCAGCTACAAAATTTCCATAGAACGCAATGCATTAGCATTATTTTGAGTTTCTTTGTAAAAGAATTATTTATGCTATATGCTTGAATGGTTGCCTGTATGTTAATCCAGGGCATAAGCCATCTTCATTACAAATTTTTCCAACCATTTTTGTGTGATTTAGTCAAAAACATCCAAACACATAAACGTACACATTTATATTATTGGTAGAATTTGGAAATTTACAAACTTAAGAAACACATCTGGACATTTCTTGGTACTTACGTATTATCCCGGCGGTCATTCCCGCCAAACTGTTTTTTCGTCAAATGAGTTGCCAATCGTATTCAAAACCATTAATAATTTCATGTGCCCGGCATTTATCTCGGAAAAAATCGCTCGTCTTGGCGGACCGCCGGGATAATACGTAAGTGCACTTTTCATTAATTATGCTTTTTAATTTGGCGTAAAATCAACATAATTTCCATACTTATTTATGTTTTCCAAATGCATGTGATTTTGCAAATAGAATTTCTGCTTTATTTCAAAAGCACAAATCATTTTGTGCGGGCGATAAAACGGTTTTTAATTAATAATAGAAAAGTAATTAAAATATCTGAGCCTCAGGTACACTTTACCGAAGTCATGGGCCCAGTCATGCTTAAATTTTCAAAGCCCTGCTTTCTGTAGATTTGTCTGGAGAACATTCATTTTTATTATTAGAGATAGATAGATTTGGCATAAAACTGACATAATTTCCGTATTATTTAATGTTTTTCAGATGCACGCGCACGCGCTTCTTTGTTGAAGTAATAGCATTCTTGTTAGCTCAAAACATGAATCATTTGATACGGGCGAAAACTCGCCAAGCATGGCAATGTGAAACCGGTTTTTAATTAATAATTAAAAAAGTAATTAAAAATCTAAAATTCTAAGTAGCCTATAACCATCTCCAGGGCCCATCTATATCTAAACCAAAATGCATCCTAATCGATTCAGCGGTTTAGGCGTGAAAGCATCATAAACAAACAAACAAACAAACTCACTTTCGCATGTATAATATTAGTTAGGATAACTACGTAATAACCGCAAAAGTACCCTAAAACGTTGATGGCGACTTTTGCCATAAATCATTAAATATGGCGAGAAAAATATCTTTTGAATCGAGTTTGGCAGACCTGCTTTCCTTATTTGGCGGGAAGTAATTAAAAAAAAAAACTAATGTGGTAATACTAAAGTATAATGATTTCAGTGGGAATCATGAAAATTCATGACATGACTCGAGCAGTAATTAGCCGATTGAGTGTGTTGTGTTGCGTGTGTTAAGGCAAAGCTACGCAAGGTCTTAAGGATGTGTGTGTGTGTGTGTGTGTGTGTGTGTGTGTGTGTGTGTGTGTGTACCCGCGCGCTAGTATTTTGAAAAGGGTTTTATAATCAATACGTTTGGCATGATTTATCTTTCTTGTTACCTTTGCACAACAGTTTACGCAGATCTCTATCCACTTTCCTTCCCATGAAATCAGGTAAGGACTCACCGCTGTTTGTAAAACAAAGATCGGAACAACATTGTAAACGCTTTCTAATAACACAAACGTCCTCTGCGATAATAACAAAACACCACGACAGTCGTTTTCCCTAAAAGTAAAAGCACCAGCCGTGAGAGGCGGAAAAAAAAAAGAGGGAATTTGCAGGAAACAATTTCATCCACAAAGCGTTCCAATAAATTCGTCGCGGACCCCAAGGGGTTCACAATAATAACAATTGGGAAATTGTTTCGGATTGAATAAATTGAGTTTGCTTCTGGGATAATAAAAATGCTTAAAGCGTTAACGTTCATTTGCTTTCTGGAATTGAGAAACAAAATTAATTACAGCACCAAGTAATGATTCACCAAATAAATATTCGACTTTTATTGAATTTCGGGGCTCATTAAAATACAGTACAAAATGTTTGATTCTTAGCGCAGTCTTCCGAATGAAAACGAGATGAAGGAAGGAATTTTTGAGTTCAGCTGTCTTTGTGAGGTAGAAATTATTTTTGGATTTATCCTCTAATAATTTATAATGTGACGTTTAGACGTAGAGTAATTCACGAGTTTCTAAGTGATAAAAAAATTCTTTGTTCCATTGAAAAGGATTTGTTTTCTTTAAATTTAATGCGTTATTTTTGTGATATACATATATACAGGAGGAATAATAAAATCTGAAACTCTTTCACAGTTTAAATACGCACTAAAGTACTATAACGTGTCATAATCCATTCGTCTTCCCTATTTTTCTTCCTTGTTCCATTAAGCTCTAAAGTGTATCATTCTGTTGTTTATTGTTATTGTGGGATTACGGCCAAGTATCAACACATGGGATCCAGACCGATGGGTGGAGTGCCCCTAGTGGGGATCTTTGTAAGGGGCCCTAAGTCTAAGTGTATCATGTTTTTCTTTTTTGTTCCGTAAAGCACTTACTTGGAATCGAAATCTATATTAAACTCGCTTACTAAAATTTTTTTACAATCTGAGTCAAGCATATTCTAACTATACTTCACATTTATAAAAACTGTTTGGAAAGTGTAACATAATCCATGAGTGTACCGCAATAGCGTAGCCAAGGGGGGGGGGATAGGGGTGTCACAATCCCCCATGAGGAATTTTTTGCCATACAAGATGTATATTCTTCACTCCCTTATCACACACACGTATACACATATGTGAGTTACATTAGTCCTAACCCCTCCCCCCCCACATGAAAAATTTCTGGCTACGCCACTGGTGTACCATATTTGTGTCCTTGTTCCATAAAAGGCTTCTTTCGAACTGAAATCTTTGTTGAACTCGCCTACTAAAACGGTGCTACAATCTTTGCCAAGCATATTCTAACTATACTTCTCCTTTGTAATAAAATGTAGCGTTTGCCAGTTTCTCACTAAAAGCGAGGGATATTGCGAAGTTAGTTTCAGTTTTGGACACTTATTATTTTTGTCGCAAAACTTAGCGATAAATCACCAAAAATTGCAAACTTTGGCGACTTTCAACATTTTATCATCTACCTCCCCCTGGCAACCGTGCTGAAAAATTTCAACGCAAACGTGTCGACGTAAATAGGTCCAGAAAAATATGTAGGCAAGAAAAACCGGCGTGAACGAAATAACACTGTAGTGCTAATAAAAATGTTTCAGAAATATATAAAACATGTTTCGGCGGATTGATTTTGGACTAGAGTAATTCTTTTGACTTCCTCATGCAAAGTAGTGTAATAGAGAATTTTTTGGGGATTAAGATTTTGATGGAAAATGGATTTCGATCATTCCTAAATTTATTTTGACAAGTTTCTGTTTGATATCTCAACAAGTAATACATATCGAAGCCCAGCAACTTTTGGCGAAATATCACCGAATTGGCACCAAAATAAGTTTTATAAAACTGGTTCTATCTTGTGATAGATTTGGCGAGAATAACATTAAATTAAAGTATCGCGTCCCAATTTTAAATTAAATTCCTTTGAATGAAGTGCATCAAAATTTTATACAGGATGAGGTGGAGCCAATGAGGGAAGTAGTCACCGACCCATTAAATTTTACCAATTCTTCCACCATAGACAATCTATTACATTGATTTTATATAATCTAATCCTCAACACCTAGAAAATATTATGAAGTTGTTTTAATTTATGCTTTTCTCAAAGTTAGAAGCAATTTTCTATTCCTATTCCTATTAGAATATACCCCCCCCCTGTAAATTAAATATAGTACAAAAGAACAAGCTACACATTTATCAAGCGTATAAAAAGGAGATATTTCTTAATTTCTGAAAATTTCGTGGTATTTGTAATTAGTTTTTTAAAAATGGTGAAACTGTTGCTTTATTAGTGGGGCTAGTGGCCTGCCAGTATGGGGGTCGTTACTTGACTCGGCCAATTTCGTTCCTGCTCATAGTCCAAAGTAAAGTCTTCATATAATATACTTCTATACGTTACCGTAGAAGACATTGCATTAAAACTAAGCGAACCAGTACTTTCATACAGCCATCATAAGCTGATGTTCCAAGCTGATATTTCAAGATGAAGTTATTTTGTATTCCTTTTTAATAGAGGCTACTTGTCCAAATATAGCTATTTTAAATATTTTTGTCCATTATTTCATTGTTTTGCGTAGATACCTATATAGATTAGGCCAATTTAACTTTTTGTTTAGTTGATTTATGAGTGTATTTAGGATACCCACTATTTACTTCTGGGATTGGATAAATTATATGAAGGTTCATTAAAAAACTTTCATGTAATTATAAGATTAAAATGATTATTATACATGTTATTTTTCATGTTCAATTATTTATCACATAAAATCAAACAAAATTGTAATGTAAATGGGATTAAATAATAAATAGATCGCGGATTATATGCACTTAAAAAATGGCAAAATATGCATCGAAAATCTTAAAATATGAACTAAAAATTTAAAAGTAAGCACCAAAAAACTGAAAAAATATGCACATATTAACAGAAAATAAAAACATATTTACTTAAAAATTATTTTCTATCACTGACCTCACAATTATGACACATTTTTTTTCTCTCTTCGAAAGTTGAAAACATCATGAAAGAAATAATAAGAAATAACAAAGACGATGGGTAGAATAATCAATTTATATTCATAATCTTAGTGATATAAAATATGAATTAAAACTGCTTTCAGTAATTTATTTTACAATACTAGGGGCGTAGGCCCCTAGACTGGCTACGCTCGCTTTCAGGCATTCGGCCCCTAATAAGGCTTATTCGTAAAAAAGGCATTATTTTAACAAACAAAACCCAAAGGTTGGATCAGATAGAATGTGACCGAGCTACACATTGCCTGGTTCTTGCATGTTGCTTGGAACATAAAAATTTAAACTTCGCACTATTTTTAATTATGTGAAACCCATAGAACACCTTGCGTATTTGCCAATTAGGGCGAATTTTCATAATTTGGCGACTTGCGTACATGTATAGTTAGTAATTAGCTCTAAGAAAACAGTACTTCATATGTTTTCTTTGATAAAATCTACGGAACAGATAGGATAGCTTGCCACCAATAGCGACTTATCATTATTTGGCGATTGACACATGTTCACAACCTATAATGACTGCTCATGCAAGGTTCCCGGAAAACCGTTATCCATATTTTCATATGTATAATCCTTTGCGGATTGGCGTATTGAGCACCACGAATTATATCATCTCGCCGCGCTGACAAATATCCAAAGTGTACTATAACTGCTATAATGGCATAGTTAACGCCACCAAATATTTCTTCTGGTAGCAAATACTACATCTGGACCAAACCGGTTTTAAAATAATCTAAAATAATTCTAAAATCTTAAATAATTCTAAAATCTTCTTTAAAAATAATAAATAAACAATGTTTTAAAATAAAGGCATTTTCTACTATTGGATTTTTATTCCAAAAATGTTGCTACTAGAAAACCGTTTCAAACGCACCAATGCTTCTTTTCCGCTAGGATTACAAGAAATATTAACCTTCACCCATTTACCCGCCCAAAATTCCACTGGTGTTTTACTTACCCCACGAAAGGGCTATGTGGGCCTCCTTCTACGAATTTCTTATATTATTTTTATTCTGCAGTGTAAAACTGCAGATTGTTGACACACGTCGCAGTGTTCAGAAAGGCAATTGTAGTGATATTGTATGAAAAAAATGTATGTCCTCAAGTGTATTTTACGACAGGTGCAGTACTAACTTATCCATTTGTTCCACCTTAACAGATATACAAGGAAGTCATGGGATTTTCATTTCAGAATTCTTTTTGTTATGATTTCAACTGTCATATCCAAAAGAATAGCTTCTTAATATAAAAATATATACAGGGTTCCCGAGAATTGTTGGACACTTTATATTCTAAATACAGTAACTTTAAAATGTAGTTGTTAACTGGTCGCGTACATAACAACGGATCTCCTCAGTATGCTATGCACTGGTGGCTCGTACAAAACTCTAAAAGGTTTTTCTATTTCAATTCAAGTATTTGAAAGCATCCGAGGCGTTATGGAATGAATAGAAGCTGGTGATTCTCTGCTTTTCTTCTACATTCAGACACGTAGTCCTGTAAACAATGCCCTTGATGCAACCCCACATCAAAAATATCAAGGTGGTTAAATCTGGTACTCGAGGAGGCCACTGAATTGGACCACCGGGACTAATCCATCTGCTTGCGAAATGTTGATTCAGGCAGTTGCGTACAGACTTTGAGCAAAGTAGATATGCGCCGTCCTGTAGAAATATCACAGTGCCAGATATTTCAGCCTGGAAAACTGCAAAAATTTCCAACATGTTCAAATCAGTAAGTATCACCACTCTGGCACCAGATGTCACTATCAACGTTTTTGGTACAGAATTATAGGAAACAAAAATCTAGTGCTTTTGTAAGTCGGGTATTATTCAAGTACCCGGTCCGTATCTACAGTTTTTTTAAAAATTTAATTTTGTAAAGTGTCCAACGATTCCTGGATACCTTGCAAAGATCTGATGCTGAAATACACACATGCATGCCAATTCACTGCTACGTTGTCAGACAGAAAAAAATATTGGCTTCATTCATGACAGAGACAATTCATCCTTGTCAGAGAAAACTTCTCAATCAGAATTCCCCAAAGTTATTTTCTTCATTATTATGTGCAATTTGAAGAAAAATAGATATTTTTTTACCGATGTAATTCTTTTCGCATAGCGTTCCAGCAGAATGTCGTAGACCCCCAAAGGTACGTAGAATGTAATAGTTGCTAAAATTGTTTCACAGGCTGGACAAATGAAATTTGCCTTGCCGTATAATGAAAGTTATGTGCAACGGTTATAGATTTTCTTCTCGATTGAAACCATATTATCTCGTCAGCAGAAAATAAAGATTCAGAAAACAAACATTCCCATACAAATCTCATTGATTTTTGGGAAGTTCATTAAAATGGAACGGTACAGTGCTTGATTTTAAATCCAGTCTTTCAACGAAAATGAGACACAAAAAAAGCGAGTTACAATTTTATTGTCTTCAAATTATTTTATACTTAATGAATGAGGATTTCGGAGTAGATAAAGATAAAGCAATTTCACCAAGAAACAAAGAAGGCTTTGTTTTGTGGTTGAAGAAATGTTTAATTTTATTACAATGTCTTTTGTTATGCAACTATGCGTGGCAATCTCTAAGGGAAGAACCAGCGGTTTAAAAAGGAAAATTGTTAGAGGAAACTAAAATACTTTTGCGTTATTTTAGGAAATATATATATATTTTTAACTTTGTGATTTATAAAGCGAATTTTCACAATGCGGTTTTTAATTATTGTCGAAGAAAGGGACTTGTTAAGGCTGAGTTATTGCTTAGGGGTTTTTGATTCTGCCATTTAAATTTAGTTGATTCAGAAGAAATCGGCTCAGTTATTTTTAGGAACTTTATTAATTTTGCACTCAAACCATCCTTTTTGTTTCCGAACAAATTTAAGTTCTTGATTTTTAACCTTTCACCTAGTGACCTGGGGGGTGCGTGAAATTCTGTTTCCCAAATTTCTAGTGATCGCTGTACTACACTTTTAATTACATTGTGTGTCTCATTTTTAATTACATTGTGCAAAGTAAAGGAAGTGTTTTAATCGAAAAAAATTTTTTGTCATTCTGACTTTGATGGAAAATTCAAATTTGACCAATGATAAATTTATTTTCACAAGTTTCTGTGCGATGTCTCAATGTACGTTCGCATTTATTTATTCCATTTTGATTGCTTTTGTTGTGACGTATGTATGTACGTATGTAACTCACATAACTCCAAAACTTACTAGCCGTAGATCGTTTTGTACTTATGACTCTTGTAATATTTAGTTGCTCACCTTTTTATCATTGCAATCAAAAGTATAATTCACCCCTCAAAGGATCCGCATAAGGATTTGCAACGAACGCGTAAGCTCTTCGGACATCTTCAACATATTAAATCTGTTCCACAACTTCCGAAACTCGCCAGCTGTCTATAAGTTTGTTGACTTTTTGCAAAATATTGCAGAATTCGGCTTGCAAAATAAGTTTCCAAAACTGGAACGAGATTGATATCCCTTCTGTTTGGTGAGAAATCGCTTAGCCTCAATGTTTTTGAGGATATCGTATTGCAATTTCAACTGAAATAAGTTTGAATGAAGTGCACCAAAAGTTTATATTGTTTAGCAGACGTTCTAAAATGCCATCTGGTGTTGACATCAGATATTTTTTTATTGTAATTTAGCAGCATCGGCTGGGCCGGCGCTTGAGAGGGTGAACTACTCTCACTGCTGGACGCTGTGGACGGTGTACACTAAAGGGAGCTGGTGCCCGTAAAACGTGCCGTGGCTGCAATGTCCTTCCTATTCACTGGGTCCAAATCGAGTGCTTAGGCCTCTCATCTGAAATTGGTACTAAATTACGTGACTCCTCATAGAGACAACGTTGGCCTGGATCCTGGAAGTTCCATAATGAAATGACCAACGTTTCCTGCCCTCGTAGAGGTCAAGCCTAAACTAAGACACTTAGAAAAAAAAAATACAAAGTTTTAAATTAACCTTAGACTCTTTTTTTATTGAGTGTTTTTGTCATGTCTGTATATATAGGGAGTCCCATAAATATTGGTAAAAAAAAAAACTTAAGAGGAGATAATGCACATAGTAATGAATCAGAATCACACAGCAACGCGGGATCATTTACCTGTTAATAATCACTTCAGGAAAAGTGTTGATGGGTTCTAATTCTTTCACGAAGTTTCATCAACAATAGGCTTGTCACTAAGAGTTTCATGTATAAAATGAAATAGAATCGTTAAACTATCCATTTTAGTCAAACGTTTTCTGCGAAAGGAACATTAGTTTTTGAAGAAGAATAGTCGGAAAATTATTATATTTTAGCACTTATTCCAGAGTGATTATTAACAGCTACATGAAGACGACGTTTCCGGCCCCACATTGCTGTGTGATTCATATTCCTCATTATGTGCCGTAATTCCCCTTAACCCTTTAACGTGCAGCGTTCCCGCTCTGGGAACACCAAACTATGACGTTTTGACTGTTGCCAGTCACGAAGAGTAGATTGGATTTCTATAAATATACTTGCGGGTGACATAGCTCCACGAGAATTCTTTACTTTTTAGCACGTCATTTTCCGTCAAAAAATGGTCACGATTATTTTTAACAGCACTGACATCTGCTGAAAACATGGAAGGATGCGAGAACAGCTGGTTAGATTGCCCAATGCTGAAAAAAAGGGCAGCCGTTGCCATCGCTCGACGTAACTAACAGCAAGATGGCGGACGATCGAAACGTTCATCGCGTGCCACAGATCTAGAGACCCCTTTTTTGACGACAGCTGGCTGTGCCCGGCACAGTCGTCAAAAAAGGGGTCTCTAGATCTGTGGAACGCGATGAATGTTTCGATCGTCCGCCCTCTTGCTGGTAGTTAAGCTGAGCGATGGCAACAGCTGCCCTTTTCTCGGCATTGGGAAAGGGTTGCGCCTCAAAGGGTTAAATTTTGTACCAATAGTTATGGAACACCCCTGTATTCTAAGTCATCCTTGTGAACAATTTTCCCATTAAGGTTGGTAGGGGATGATTGAACCTAATAACTACGCTCCGCACGTCACCGTCTGCACTTTCAATGGAATGGAAGAATTACAAAATTTTTACCCTTCTCCAAGGCCCGCGCGATGATCTTTTTTAAGATACAAAATCAATTAAAACCATATTGAAATAAGAAAAATATCATATTTTCCAATTATCCAATATGAAATTACAAAAAAAGAATTTTTAAAATGGAAGGAGATGCATTAATAGATTTCTACCCACTCCTGTCACGGAAGTAAACGAATCCTTTATGACTTAGCTAAATATGGAAATCTTTTTAATAACTTATAATGAAAAGTAAAGTCAGTGAAATGAAAACACACCGAAATATTAATAGATCAAAATCTTAATTTGTTTGATGATGACGACTTTTTTAATAAAGGTTATGGTTAAAAATAATTCCTGAAAATCAAATTAAGTAAATTTTCTAATATTATTTTTCTAATGAATAAGGGATGTTATTTTAGAGTATTAGAAAAAAAAAATATATGTGAATGAGGTATTAATTTTTTCTTCAAATATATCTCATAAAAATATGTATAAGCATATTTTAATTTAAAAGTATAAAGAGTCTCAACTTTCAGGAATACTATACAAACTTTTAGGAATAGTTTATAAATTTTGCAAACCAAAAGCAACACAGGGTTGTTAAGGCTGCCTTCACGCTTCAAAGCAGTGTTTCTTAACCACCGGTTAACGATAGTGTCAAATTTATTAAAAATTATTAATAACAAAAATCGCATCAGCTAATATTTATATTCATATTTATTTTAGTTCGTCAAAAATCCGTGCAAACTTTAAAAATTTCATAAACAAAAAGATGAAATGGTCGGTTTGGACTGATTGGATTTGATGGAGATGAGATTTTCTAAATCTCATTTTTAAATCTGAGAAGGAGATCCGCTTTTCTTATGTCATTATATTCTGTTATTATGTCGTTAGGAAACTGCTATTATGTTTTTTCTCTTTCTAATGGCCAGGTCAGCTGCCTATTTGTAGGCTTGACACCCCCTACGAGGAGCGGAGATACTGGCTATCTCATTATGGGGTAACTTAGTTGGCAACCAATGCTCCTATGAGTAGTCTCCTAATTTTAAACCAATTTCAGATGAGAGACCTTGCAGTTGGATTGGCATCTCCAGAGATATCGTTTGAACATGGAGGGCAATGGAGCCACGACAGATTTTACGTGCACCAGCTCCATGTAGCGTACACGGTCCACAACAGACACGGTCTAGAGAGCTGTTCACCCTCCCAAGTACTTACAAAGACGGTGCTGGTTCACTTTAGGTGTTGTAGTGGGAACCGAGTTAAATCGACCGGTAGTCTGGCGGACGAAACTGCTATTACGGCCAAAGTTTTAGGCAACTTACCATTATCCATAGTTGAAATTTTGTATACGAATGTGTTTTATCTTACAATACAATATTGTGAAAAAAATATGGATTCTATATTTGTTTCAGTCCTCTTTTAGCCCTATACAATAAATTCACAACTAATCATCTCCGGTTAGGCTAGTAACTGCTGGTAAAGCTTTCCAAAGTAATCTTCATTTGCTGCTATCAATGTAAGTTTAATGTGTTTTTTCTAGATTAAAAAAATACTTGACCAATTTATGCGTTTCTTTTTCCAGAATGATGCTTGTTTTTGGAGAAGGTTGGCATTTGGCATCTTAAATCTGACCAATAGGAAGAAAGTAAGGGCACAAAACCTTCTTTTCACATTCACGCCTCTCGTATTCTCGGTCCGAGAAAAGTGATGTTGCTGTTTTTTCTTATAATGAAGCGAAATGAGCGAATTTTGAATTTTTGCGCGATGATTACATCGGATAAATAGTATAACTATATGTAAAAAAGGCAATGTCCAAATTTGCGTTCTTTCAATTGACTGAGAAACTACTGAACCGGTTTAAGCTCGATTTCTGACAAAATGATCGCTTTAGGAATTATGAGCCAAAATGAAACAGCCGTTCATATCATGTGACGTTATTTTAGAGCAGTGATGCTAGAACCTACACCTAAAAGAGAAAAATTTATTGTCTAGAAATGTCATTTTGAAGGTGAACAGATTTGTTTGAAAAACGCTTTTTAAGTTCTTTCTTTTTGATCAAAATAATGCTAACATACTTTTTTTATTTTGCAGCTGCGCTATAAATCATCCCTGACTCAGGAGAAGTAAGGCGAAGTTAATGCCACGAGTAGACGAATTTCGCTTTAAAAAAAAATCCGCCTCAATAGAATTAATTTCAATCACTAGAATAAAAATATTTGATTCTTTCCGTTTGAAGAACGGATACGCAGATAGTTTTAAATAAATGTGGGTATAAGATACAGTCGCCAAATAACGTCCCCTTTTTGTAAAAAGCAAATTTTTAAAATAATATACCAAGTGAAGTAATAAATAAAACTTCAGAGTTAAGTTGAAACATTTTTTTATTATTCTGAACAGTCAAAAACTTCCTAACTTTGTTACATTTTTTTTACAAAAATAGCTTTAACAAAAAACAAGAAATTCTGAGAATATTTTTTTAGACGCCTAATTTCGTCCCGGGGGACGATATTGAGATCCCAAAAATCAGTAGATAAACTTAAATTTTATCTTTAAAGGTAATTATTAATAAAAATAATTATATCTAATCAAGACTTTTATTAATCATTGGTATAGTTTAAGTAATTTTAATTCTCAAAACAGATTGGACAAATAAAATTGACTCCTGGATTTTCAACACAATCCTCATGCATCCATTGGAAACATTTTGTGCATCTTATCCATTTCTCTCCCTTTTTATTTTGAGAAAACATTTCCTGACATACTATAGGCAGTCAGCCATCGCTGTCATTATCTTCTTTGTCAGTAGGAACTAAAATTGGGTCTTCATCAGACGTGTCCTCGCCAGAAGATTGATTCTTACGTCGCTTTTTGGTTTTCTT
This sequence comes from Cheiracanthium punctorium, assembly GCA_038373885.1. Taxonomy (NCBI): domain Eukaryota; kingdom Metazoa; phylum Arthropoda; class Arachnida; order Araneae; family Cheiracanthiidae; genus Cheiracanthium; species Cheiracanthium punctorium. The sequence goes on from JAWZYV010008541.1 coordinate 427,603, forward strand.
TTTGTTGCTTCCTACCGTATTTTTCTTTAAATTTCTAACCCTTTTTTCCCTGTTTTCTTTTTATCTTTTTCTTTTTAATTCTTTTCCGCATCTGGCGTCTATTATTTCTTGTTTATGCGATGAAGCCATAACTACCATGGCTTTGCCTCGCCTATGTGACGTTGAAGGTGGCTCATCAACTGGAACAGGTTGTATGTCAACTGGAACTATAAACGCGAGGAAGGGTTGCTTAACCTAGGTGATGCCGTTGGTTTTCTTGGTTCAGATGAAGTGACCTATATACCGTCCCGGGGGCGATATTAGGCTCATGTGAAGGGACGATATTAAGAATTTGTTTATGCGATGAAGCCATAACTACCATGGCTTTGCGTCGCCTATGTGACGTTGAAGGTGGCTCATCAACTGGAACAGGTTGTATGTCAACTGGAACTATAAACGGGAGGAAGGGTTGCTTAACCTAGGTGATGCCGTTGGTTTTCTTGGTTCAGATGAAGTGACCTATATACCGTCCAGGGGGCGATATTAGGCTCATGTGAGGGGACGATATTAAGAATTTGTCAAGTTTGTGGGTATCATCCATTAAACCAAAAGCACATGTCATAACCTAAATAAAATTTCAATCAATTTAAATTTAAGTAATAACAACACATTTTGTCACACATTTCATTAAAATAACTGAAATACATCCATATTTAAACAGTACTCATAGTATTTCCATTAAAAACTCACCTTGGACAGTTTTTTTCTTTTTTTAAATATCTTGCGAAAGGAGCTACGTTTCACCATCCAACTTTTTCAATGGCCAACTGACATAACTAACTTCAGATTTGGAGTATTAAAACTAGATGGCATTATTTAGAAAAATATATACCGACGGGGACGAAAATAAGCTCAGGGACGGAATTTGGCGACTGTACCTTATATTATTATTTTTTGGCTACGCTCTCTTTTCGTATGAGGGATTCGGCCCCTAATCAGGCTTATTCGTAAAAAAGACATAATTTCAACAAACAAAACCCAGAGGTTGGATCAGATTGAATGTTACCGAGCTACACATTGCTTGGTTCTTGCATGTTGCTTAGAACATAAAAATTTAAACTTCGCACTATTTTTAATTATGTGAAACCCATGGAATACCTTGCGTATTAGCCAATTATTGGCGAATTTTCATAATTTGGCGACTTCGTATATATATAGTTAATTGTAATAAATATTTAACTGTAAGAAAACAATACTTCGTGTGTTTTCTTTGATAAAAACTACGGAACAGCTAGGATAGCCTGCCACCCATGGCGACTTTTCATTATTTGGCGATTTACACATGCTCACAACCTATATTTACTGTTCATTTAAGGTTACCGGAAAACCGTTATCCATATTTTCATTTACATAATCGTTTGCAGATTGGCGTACTTAACACCACGAATTATACCATCTCGTCGCGCTAGCAAATATCCAAAGTGTACTATAACTGCTATAATGGCATAGTTAACGCCACCCAATATTTCTACTGGTAGCCAACAATCCAGCTGGACTAGAACCGGCTTTAAAATAATCTGCATTTTAATTATTTTTCATTTTCAAGATATTAGTTATTCTGTTTTGGAAAAATGAATCATCGCTCATTCTAAACTCCTGTTGTCTAAGCGAACTTACTATTTGAAAATTGTCAGCTTTGTGTAACACATTTTGAGTTACTTATTTCATATAGTTTTTATTTTGGCGTAAAATGGGCGTAATTCTAACACATGTTTGTAAATTTCACGCGATTCTAGATACTTGGAACGCTTTGTTGCAAAGGAATGAATGATTTTTTGCCAAGTCTGGCAACCATTCGGTTTATTTTTTCAGTTTTTTATTAATATCTTCTAAAATAATTCGATTTTCGAAATTTAAATCAGCTTAGCAGGTTCCTCGGAATTTTTCGAATCTGTGGGCACCTTAGTCGAATCGAAACTCAAATCCCCACGGTTTAGGAGGAGATACGCTGACAAGCTTTGACAGCGCCAGCGGCCTTTACTTTTTACTTTCCGAACATGTACCATGTAAGGAAAGTATTGTAATCATGAAAAAATTCGAATTCGAGATTTTGGTGTATTTACACGTTTAGAGGGCTTCTGAATTCATTTATGCTATTTTTACGAGATGTATGTATGTATGTGTGTATGTGTGTGTGTGTGTGTGTACGTGTGTTTGTGTGTATGTGAGTGAACACGATAGCTCCTGAACGGGGCATGCGATTGAGCTCAAATTCGGTATATATGTTATAAACCACCGTCGCAAGACCGGTATTGATTTGGGTGTGTACAGGACTTATAGTTTTTCTACAGGGCTACGACAAAGATTTCTTTTACATTATGGCCTATGGGGGAAAATTCTTGAAAGTGCGCTAGCGTTTAAACGGTACATTAGATTGAGCTCAAATTAGGTATATAGGTTATAAACCACCGTCGCAAGACCTGTATTGATTTCGGTGTGTATAAGACTTATAGTTTTTCTACAGGGCTACGACAAAGATTTCTTTTACATTATGGCCTATGGGGGAAAATTCTGGAAAGTGCGCTAGCGTTTAAACGGTACATTCGATTGAGCTCAAATTGGGTGTACATGTTATAAACAACCATGGTAAGACCGGTATCGATTTTGATGTGTATAGGACTTATAGTTTTTCTACAGGGCTACGACAAAAATTCCTTTTACATTATAACCTATGGGGAGAAATTCTTGAAAGTGCGCTAGCGTTTAAACGATACATTCGATTGAGCTTCATTTTGGTTTATATATTTGAATTATTCATCGATTAAAATTTATTTAAATGCTTGGTAATGATCTTAATCGTAAGTGTTCAGAAAGTCGAGTGGAGTCACTCCAGATTTTTTTTAGAATAGAGAGATAACATATAACTTTTTAACTATATCACTGCAATAATTGACATTACATTTATTCATGAAACTTTCTAAATAGTAGAACTCTTCAGCCACCAATCCTCTTTGAACAATAACAAAGAAAAGGAAAAAAAAAAAAAAAAGTGAGAAAAGAAAAAAATACAAAGCTCTTCTGGTTATTATAACTATTTCTAAATTTAGATCCGAATAGTCACAGAGAAAGGCGATTAATGAACTGTCTGTTAAGCATGTGATTACGTAATGACGGCAAAGACTTTAATCCGTTGGAGATACTTCAGGTAATTAGCGTAGTTAGGGAAATGCCTCCCACGCAAATTCTTTCGATCCTCAATCACAGTCTTTAAAGGTTCTTTTAGGTACCCCGGACAAACGCCGTTCAGTAAAAGTAGATTTGGAGACATAATATAAATATGACAAATGTTAGTTAAATACAAGTAAGGGAAGGTGGCCTAAATTAATCACCTCAAGGGGAAATCTTGTATAAAGTAACGTAAATGGTTAGATAAAACTTTTGCTGGCATTTTGTCGGTATGTTTCAGTCTGTATATTGCATTATAAACATATTTCTATAATATTTTCAACCCACACTGAGGAATTTAAAAAATTGTAATTCTGAAAAAATGTCCAAAGGATCATTTTACCCTCAACTAAAGGGTAAAAGCATGTAAAACTAATTATGCCTATCATAATGAAATAAAGTAAGTTTTACAATCAGATAGCACACGTGATTTATTTTATGAAGATTTTAAAATAAAAAAAGTGTCACAAACAATAAAAAAGAGTATTTGAAAATTATAATTAAAAAGTTATGGCTTACAATAAACCTAGAAATAAATTAAATAATATATTTCTACGCCACTTCGAAAACTCGGAATATCTGAGCACCTATCGAAAAAATACACATGTTCATCATTCTCAGGTATCCCAGCGCATCTGGCATTCACCCTCCTAGGAATTTGTGACACTGGATTTAACCTAAATAATAAAATATACTCCATTCAGTAAACCAAGCGATATTTCTGTACACTAAAGACTTTTTTTCCCCTAAATAAATAGGAAAGTTAATGCTTACCTTATGACAAATGTTATAAAATCTAAATTTTCAAAGAATTCTATTGAGACACCTAATACTGTCAATATTTTAATACCGCCATTGTTTCTTCTACACTGGACCCAAATAGTTTGTATGCTACCTGGTAGATGGCGCTACCTCTATGGAAGAAAAAACATGGGTATGGTATGTGGATCGTTTTAACCGCTAGGATCATTTTAGACCACCTTCCCCCAATTTTTAAAAATATTGTCTTAAAATATTTGGAAAAATAAAAACGCTACGCTTTAATTAACTGTCAATGTACATATATATAACCTCAATCTAGCGATTTCTACATGCATGCTGATAGCTCTTACTTCCTAACGTTAATTTTGCACTCTCGGCCCCCGTTCGCTTGATTTGGTACGGCTCCAAGTCCCCCAATGCTATTCTTTTGGCCGCTGTCACTCCAGTTCTATTAGTAGAGTTCAATAATGTAAATAAATAAAAATATATTTCACTTTTGAACTTAACGTCTTTAATAATTCCTTACTTTTTAAAGACAACCGCTGATATTATTCTTACTTTTGACAACAAAGAAGATGTTTACGAAACTTTTACTAAGATTTTAAACTTTATTAACCCTTTAACGCGCAGTGTTCCCGCTCTAGGAACACCAAACTCTGACGTTTTGACTGTTGCCAGTCCCGAAGAATAGATTGGATTTCTATAAAAATAGTTGAGGGTGGCATAGCTCCACGAGAATCCTTTACTTTTTAGCACGTCATTTCCCGTCAAAAAATTGTCACGGTTATTTTTAACATCACTGACATCTGCTGAAAAACGGAAGAATGCGAGGACAGCGGCATCGATTGCCCAATGCTGAAAAAAAGGACAGCCGTTGCCATCGGTCGACTTAACTACCAGCATGATGGCGGACGATCGAAACGTTCATCGCGTGCCACAGATCTAGAGACCCCTTTTTGACGCAGCTGGCTGTGCTGCACAGCCTGCTGCGTCGCTGGTAGTTACGTCGCGTACGCTGGTACGTACTGCGTACACTGTACGCGACGTGCTGCGTACGCTGGTAGTTAAGTCGAGTGATGGCAACGGCTGCCCTTTTTTTCAGCATCGGGAAAGGCTTGCGCCTCAAAGGGTTAAAGCGAAAGTAATAAATTTTTTTTCACATTAATCAGCATAATCATGTTTAATATGTAGAGTTTCCTTAGCTATAAGGATGCACTGAGTTGGCTAAAAAATGCATTTTTTCGATTCAGAATAAATACGTTTCATCTCCAACCAACGTTACTCTCTCAAGCAATCCACACTCCCTTGCACTTAAAAAACACGACAACGACACCTCTCCTTCCTGATACATTGAAGTGTCTCTACCATCAAAAGAAATAATCCGTATAGATATTTCAAAGTATGATTCGGATATATTCTGATATATGACACGTTCTTTTCATGTCACATTATAAATTCTGTTTGTCTCCATCTTTATTTCGAGGAATTCAACCCCCCTCCCCTTTTTTTTCTGGATGCGAATATCTCTTTCGGCGCTTTCTCTGTCCTAGAATATTCCGGAGATAAACAGCGCCGAAGAAGTGTATGCATTCTGGCCGATTACCCGTTCCATATATCATTAAGGGAAATATTCAATATTATGATAATTTAGTGTCAGGCTTTCAAGCCGCATCCACCTTTGATTAATAGAGTGGAAAAATAGGAAGAAAAAATATTATGAACCGAGGTGCTTTTTATATACTTTTATCTTCATAAATAGGATATATATATATACATAATATTTTATTTTGGGTTATCAGATAGTTATAGCACTTTACTTGCTGGCAGATACGGTTAAGTATTTCAGAAGACTTTATCTGCATTCATCGATTAGGAACCTGATAAATAAAATATTATACAGTGTGCTCCAAAAATGTGGTAAAACACAGTTAAATTCTTTATCTATCAGATGTAAGTGAGTAATTTAAATTGAAAAGTTTTCAAATTTTTTTTCAAAATTGAAGGAAAAATGACAACGTTGAGAAAAAATTCCTTCGTTAATTTTCAAAAAGTCACATTTTTTAAATTTGTATACGATCCCCGTACAAAAAAAATTTCCCAGTTAGTAAAATGTACCCCATACACTAATGTGGAGATGTCCAAAATTTGATAACTATACCTTAAAATGTGTCAGAGATATGAAGATAAATTCAGGCTGACTTAAACCTCTTTTCAATGCCTCTCAAAAGGAAAAAAGCACGTCGAATGATCGTCTTCCAGGGACCGTACAGAAAACACAAAAGAAAATACTTATTTTCCTCTCTAGAAATAAACGTTTACATTCAAACTCAAGTATAGCCTCTGACCATCTATCTTATAAGATATATCTAAGACGTTTTGTGATGAAAGGCTGAAAATTTGTACTTTACCTAGTTAGTGTATGGGTGTACATTTTACGAATTGCGAGTTTTTCTGTAAGGGGGTCGTATGCAAATTTAAAAAGCGTAACTTTTGAAAAATGAACAACAAGATTCTTTTTGTGACGTAGTCTTTTTCCCTACATTTTGATCATTTTTTCACTTTACTTTGCTCCCATTCTCTCTAATAGATATGGAATAAAATCGCGTTACCACCTTTGTGAGACACCCTGTATATAGAGGGTGATTATAACATAACCGTAAATTCTTGTGATAATCATATTTTATTGCATAAATTGGATTATTAATAAACAGTATGTCATACCTAACTGCACTTTTACTACATCTTAATGTTTCCCCTTTGCACACCACGCGCACAAGGTATTGCGTACTTCGACATGCTGAAGCAATTTTTAGAGCTACAATTAGGAAGGGATATGATTCTGTATTCTGTTGTGTGTCAACAAGACAGAGCACTGCCTCATTTTGCCTCGAGTTATTTATTCCTTTCATATCGGTTATCCAATTGAAAGTCACTTGACTACCTGTCTGAGAAGACGCCATTGAGTGCCTAGGTGGATATAAAGATTGGCTATGGAGTGACAAATGCTATTACGGTTATGGCCTTTATAGGTACTGGTTATAGTACTAGTACCTTTATAGGTGTACCGTTATAGTACTAGTAGTTTTACTAATACCTAGTGTATGCAACCTACACCTACATACACTAGTACCCATAAAGGCCAAATTCATATCGATTTTTAGTACAAAACTATTATCAATTCAAACGGTGAAAAACCTACATTCATAAAGCGAAAAATTTCTTTGCATTTCGTTTGTTTTACTTTGATAAGTTTTTAAAAAATCCGCGCTAATGTATTGATGAACTATACAATTCTCAAAAATATGCCAACAATCTAAGAATAAAAACTATTCTCTCACTTTTTAATGAATTCTTACAAGTTTCTGGATTGAAAGCCTTGTCTGACAATGCATTGTTTTAAATTTAGACAAAGAAAAGAATAATTAAAGTGTAGTTTAAAGTCATAGTATGAATATTTATTGTTATTTCTTAGTGCTATATGATGTAATCCAAAAATTTGGATTTTCATTATCACATAGAAAATGTGTAAAATGCATAATGAATTATAATATTTGTGGGAAGTAAGACTAAAATTCTGCATAAAAGCATTAAAAATATTTTTTTCTCAAAACATTTCATCATTACTGATACAAGAAAAAAACTTAAACTTTGGCATTTATTTAAATTTACTTTTTCTCACTTAATTGGCGAAAATTATTTCCAAGACCACAAGAACAAAACGTCTTTTGTGATTATAGCGGAATTAAATCTCATTCTTTTTAGAACTAAACTGGCTTTAATTACATGATATATTAATTGGGAGTTTTAAAATAGGAGAAAATGTAAAATTGCTGTTTAGCTTCCTCATCTCTTTCCATGTGAAGAGATAAAAAGCATGGAATAAAATATGTGAAATCGATTTAAAGTAGAAGAAACTCGATTATCGATTGCAATAAATATTGGTTATTACAATTTCCTTCATAGATAAATATGTAGGATATTTGGAAGCGTGTAAAGCTTGCTTTTCTATTATTTTTATTGGAATGATAAAAGTTTAATAATTTAATAAAGTTTGACAACAAAAGTCAAACAAATAGAACAATTTTATATATTTAAAACGTATGATTTATTTTAACGAACAGCTTAAGCTATGGAGTTATAACCACTGAAAGCACTGTTATTGAGAACAAAGGTGGTCGAAGAAATTACTTCAGAAGTTTTAACAAATTATTACTATTAACTGCGTATAAATTATGTGTCACATTCAGTTTGGTTTATTGTAAAAATGACCACTTCTCAAAAACATAACTTCCAGCGTCCCGCAGTGGTCTGGGCGCTAAACTCCGTTCCCATAAGAACACGGCAAGTGAAGCAGCATCCGGCTTGGCCAGTGCTTGCGAGGGTCATCTCCCTCTTGGATCGTCCACTGTGGAACCGTGTACGCTAATGGGAGCTGGTGCACGTAAAATCCGTTGTCGCTCCAAAATCCTCCAAGTTGTTTAACAATACCTCTGGGAGTGCCGATTTCAGGTGGTGGTGGGTCCCTCATCTGGAATCGGTTCAAAATTAGGGACTAACAAGTAGAAGTCCAACCCCCCCCGGGGGCACTGGCACCCCTCTTTCCATGGTCTATCCATGGACACGACAACAAAACAGAACTTCCAGCATGAAGTAGGATTGTAATGCGTGAAATCACAGCCCTGTGTTGATTTTTTTTTTTATAAACATTGTGAGAGAAATCATTTGAGTAAGTAATGCAGTAATGGTAAAAAATAACTTGAAGACCGTTGAGTAGTTTTAAATTACTAAACACTAATGTAAACTCTAAAAAAACAGAATTACGCAGCATGATTTTCAATTAAAATATAAAAAATGCTGTAATCAAACTCAATATAAGACAGCAGTAAAGTTATTTAAGCCCATAAAAACTGAATATGAAGAAAAATGCTAATGATAAGAGTCTTTTTTTTTAAGTTTTATGTAAAATAAACGATACCATAAAATAAATCGCATGAAAAGTTTTTAAATGCTTTTATACATCATTCAAATATTTAAATAATGGAAAACATTAAACAAACCCTAAAAGTCGAACTATTAAGCGTAATTTTCATTACAGCATTTAAAAAATCACTTTTATGCTTTAATATTATACAGCTGTAAAGCTATCTAAGCTGATGAAAATTTTATGCATGTAATTAAAAAAATAATTGCCAAGGAAAGACTTAAAAATATATAACATGTTAAAGATTCTTCTTTTTTTTCTCTTTGCTTTCATTAAAAGCGACATCTTTAAGTGTCAGGTTACTAATGAACTGTAACAAGTTTTTAGAGCGGAGAAAAACTTTAGAGTAAAAAAAGAGTATAAAATACTAGACTGAGCGCAGAAAACTGAAGAGAAAAAAAAATCTACGAAAATTACTGAAAAAGACACACTTGTCAAACAGTGTTCTTTTTATTTTTTATTTATTAAAAGTGCTCTGTTAAATCTTGTTTTATGCCGATTTTCAGTGTTGGAACTATGACAGTCATAACTTTTAAAAATAGTATTAAAAATAAAATATTTCTCTATAAAATTGCTAGATGAATATTGTAGCGTAAATAATACTCTATTAATAATCATAATTGGGTACTGAGAAATATAACCGTTGAAATATTTATCCAATTTAAAGATGAATTAGAAATATTTGCACTGTAAAGTATTTACAGGAGTATCAGTTTTACACTAAAAATATTTCATTGTACCAGGAAAAGGGTTGAATATTGCTTTGATGTTGAAAATAGTTCTATAGCTTGATCAAATATTTGTGCGGTATTGTTTTATGTAAGGTGAGGTGGGTTAAGTGGGTAGGAAAATAGCAGTACTGTAGTACGTTTAATGTAGTTCTATTCTTGTTGTAAGAGACATAAAGGTACAATTTTTTTCCCTATTATCTCACAACGGTTACCTTTCTGTACATGGGGACATTTGACAACAATCAAAAGTTTTGATTTTGGAGAAAAAATAATAAGGAAGTTCTCTTAAGGTGGACCACTTACAGTTTCGGTGGGAGTAAGTGGACCAACAGTTAACGTTTTTCGAAAGACTAATGGTAGAGCTCGGAGCTGGTAAGTGGATAAAATTGGATACATTTTATGAATGGTGGTGGATATTTTTTTTATGTTTCGAGTTCTGGCAAGCCCACACGAAGGGCGGAATACACTAAGGTTGCGGGTTGTCTTGGTCGGAGTACTTTTAAAGGAGCGCTAACGATTATTCTCGTTACATCGGTAGAAAACCCACCAAAACTCTAGACTGTAAAATCGAAAGCCCCGCGGCAGGCACGAACGCGATTCCTTCACATTCCAGCCGTCCACCATGTTCAGTGTTTGATCCACTAGGCCATGATGGTGCTTCATTATAAACAGCAGGAAAGAACGCCCATTTTGCTAGAGAACAAGCAGAAGACAGAAAATTTGAACAATGACTGAAATAAGAAATAAATATATTGAGACAAATTTCGAAGACTACCAAATAAAATAATTTAAAGAATAACTTAATTTGGGTATAAAAGCCAAATGTATGATATAATGCTGCTAAATGAAAGGGAATTTCGGGAATAACAGACCACCTCACACTACCCAGAAAATAATAATTATTGTTATTATTATTATTATTATTATTATTATTATTAGAAACATTCATTATATTATCTTTCAATAAACTTTAAATAAAATGTCTATCTTTTCGGGAGAAAACAGAGAAAAATAATGGTAAAAATTAAAAACTGTCAAATCAGTATCACAACTTGCATCTTAATTTCGCTCTCAATACAGAACTAATTTTTTTTAAGGTCAAGCATTTGCGGGTCAGGCATTCGCTACAACAGAAACCTCTCGTGTTGGCCATTTTATTAAAGAGGCACCCAATAGACGGCCAGCGTTATACCCCCTATGAAAAGACGGAGGAGTTGACACTCAAGCTCAACAATGCTTACAATCGAACCCGGGTTCAAGGTGTGACAGAATGATTCTTAAGCCATTCATTTCACCACCTGGGAGACTGCACCTTAAACTAGAAGGTGTCATTTCTGAGCTGATACTGAAAGGTTAAACTTTTTGAAAAACTAACAAAATTATGATAAACTGGAATTATTCGCATTAACGCTATTATTCCAAGATGTAAATATAATATCAGTATTATGTTACCAATATTTGGTTGCAAAAACCTTTTCAATGTAAAAACAAAACAAAACAATAAACGTCTAGAACTGCGAGAACTGCTGTCGAAGCCGCTTAATTGAATAGTCAGTTTGCCACAAAACTGAATTTTTATGAGGGGTATTCCATTATCCAGGATCACATTGACTAATTGGTACTTACGTATTATCCCGGCGGTCATTCCGCCAAACTATTTTTTTTCGTCAAATGTGCTGGCAGACTGTTGCCAATGGTATTCCAAACCATCAATAATTTCATGTGTTCGGCATTTATCTAGGCAAAAAATCGCTCGTCTTGGCGGACCGCCGGGATAATACGTAAGTATGGACTCAATATCACGGTTTGGTATATTGGAAATTTATTGTAATAAGCGGGATATTCTTTTAACCGATATCCCACTAAGCGAGTTAGACAGCATTTATCTTCAGTATTCAGCATCACTATCTATAACCTCTGTGGAATTGGAAACTTCATTGGAAACGTATAGTGCCGGCGTTGCTGCCTAGATATTGAATTTATATTAAAAATTTTAAAACTATTTCCATTTTATTCCGTAAATTACGCAAAATTTTTGAAGCTTCTAAAAGCAAGTATATGCTTGACAGTTTGAGACCGCATTTAAGCGATATATTAAAATGAAACAATGCACAAAATAGCATGAAAATCACAGACAGAATACCGCTCTTCTAAACTTCACTACAAAAATACATTTTACCTACCTGATCGTTACTTCAGAAATTTCTTTCAACTGGAAGAAAGCTTACGCTTATCAGCTTCCAAGATCGAGCTATTGCTCAACATTCGTTAAGAGCTAAAGCCCCTGAAAAATCCACAAAATTTTTAATGACCTCCTTTTTGTTCCCTGAATTAACAATGTTTTATTTATGGAAACGCCCGCTGCCTCAAGCAGCTAAAGTCGCTGACAGTTTTATTAACTACCTAACAGCTTTATGGCTAAGATTTTAACACCTTCCTTAATTCCCGCTCTCCTTCTGCATAAATTTAATCTGAAAAGTTGCGTTTTGGGATATTAACTCGTTGTTTAGTAGGTATAAAGGGACATGTTCGGAAATACCGAGGTTTAAGTTTATTAAGGGATATATCTATGAATGATATATTACACGCAGCTTCACCCTTCCGGACTTTCAGATTTAAATATCTAATTTAAAGCAGGAAAACATCACAATCAAAGTATGAGAAGGGGGGTGGTGGTGGTGGTGGAATGGTTTACTAACTAGTAAGGTTGCTCTTTTTTACGTAAGCTAGATAAGAGTTGTTTGAACAAATTTGTAACATGAATGTTGGTGGTAACAATGATTTATACAGGATGCAGGAAAAAAAAAATCTGAAATACTGTCAGATTTTAAATTTGAGCTGCAGTTCTGTATATTAAAAGTATATCATAACCCTTGTGTTGGTTCTATTTGTTTTTCTTTGCTTAATCATGCTGGAAAGTGAATATCATAATCCATGCCTTGGCTTCATTTCTCTTTCTTGATTCATTAGGGAGGAAAACATATCATAATGCATGTTCATTTACTGAAAGCAATTGAAGGGTCTGCTTCAAGAAGGAGGTATCCCTATTCTACGAGGATACCTCCGTAGAATAGGGAGACTACAACCCTACCGTATTTGTAGTCAAATGTATTATCTTTCAGCAAAAGTAATCGCTTTTGTTAGGTATCAAATGGATGCAGCACCAACCGTTAGTTCTTGTGTTACTCAAGAGTTGAATCTGCTTGTCTCGTTAGTTTGTTTAAACGTTTTCTAACGTTTTTTTACGAAGTTGAATAATTGGAGCTACCTTCTTTTTGCAGCAAAGAAATTTTGAGATCACTCTTTTTTGTTATGAGTTGCATTTTTATCCGTTGCTCAGACCTTAACGCTGCCTGAAAATAGCCAAATATGGAGACCCATCATGCAAAAGTACATTTTGAAAAACTAAAAAATACAATTTTGCTAAACTGTCTACCCATTTTTGATGATTGAAAATAACAGCACTCTCGTGTTTATAAATATATATTTTTTAATAAAACAGAAATCGAAACAAGATTTGGAAAGGAATTTTCATACCTAAAAGGATCTTACTGATCTAAATTGAAATGTGAAAGTTAAATTAGTTAAGACATCCGTCACTGTTGATGCAAATTTGAAATCTTCTTCCACGTGGTTTTTATGGATAGATGGAATCGTGTCCAGACGTCTAAGTTCGGATTTTCTGCGTTGTACAGAATTTCGATCTGAGGTTTTCACTTACGTCGTTTGAGTGACAGTCTACCGCGCATCTTTTCTGCGCACTCTTCCAAATGTAATAGGACGCTAAATAACCAAAGTCGGAGGTTTTCTTAACCAATTCAATCCATTACAAGCACTCATCAATTTGAATTGAATACCAATTTTGAGTGTCAAAAATTGGGTTTCCTCCATTGAGATCCATTACGAAAGCTGCTTGCTTGTGACTCAGAGGAAAATTGACTGCTCTACAGGGTGTCTCCTGAATTCAATGGTCAAACTTTAAGGGTAAGAAAGATACATATAAAGAACCATTTTTTATGTATCAATATTGGAATCGGAAATGAAAAGTACCATGCGGTTTCAGCAGGATGGGGATCCATCTATTTCTTCAATAATGTGCATAACTACTTCTGCATTTGCGTTTTTCCAACTACATTTTTAAAGAGGTGTAGGAAATCAAAAGTATAGACGAAAAAAATGTTGAGGTAATTATGCATATTATTGCGGAAATGAATGGATCCCCATCTTGCTGAAATCGAATCGTACTTTTTATTTCCGCCACCACATCGCTCCTTTATATTTATTTCATCTACCCTTAAAGTTTGGCCCATGAATTCGGAGACGCCCTGCATATCTCTTGAGATTTCGTAAAATTGTCGAACGTTGTACATGAACTTTTGATTGTAGGTATTCCCACTGGAAAATGATCGAAATGATTCAAGTACAAAAATTGTGGATGAGGGCCAAATAAAAATAAGAAAGCAATCTTTGAGTGTTGTGAGTAAACGCGGGTGGTTTCAACCCTTTGAGGCGCAACCCTTTCCCAATGCTGAAAAAAGGTCAGCCGTTGCCACCGCTCGACTTCAACGGTCTGGAGGATTGGTCGGTTTTCTCCAGATGTCGGTTGAGTACGTGTTAGAACCCCTTATAAAGTCCCCCGACCAAGGCAACCCCCATCCTAGGCAGACTGTCCTTGCGTAGAGTTGCCATACCAAAGCAAAACAAACAAATAAACAAACCAAAGCGAAAAAATATTGAAATAGAACTACAATAGAACATATAAATTTATTTTTGAGATAAGAAACATGTAATCTGTTAGAAATACAATGTACAGAAAACATTTACAGCCACAACAAATCACTAATCTTCGCGTAAGTTTGGAGTTATATGCACATGGAAAGTTGAAAGCGCTGTGCAAATTCTAAGGAATTGACCTGATGTATTGGGTTGTTGGGAAAGTAATGTCGTTTTCTTACATAGAACTCAAACAAATGAATTTTCAACAAGTATGGATTTACAAACAAGCTGTGCCTAGGCATAGGACCAGCATTTGTTAAATTTTGAAGGTATAATTTTATAAATAATGCTTTTTTTTTTCCTTAAAAAAAAAAAAGGACACCTTCCAACTTTTTTCACGCATACTATCCATGAAGAATCCTATTCGAAATGTTCTGAAACCGATTTTTAGCCATTCGCGAGGGCTGTATTTTACAGCAAGAATTTTATGGATATCTCTTTCCTTCTTTGAGATCACGCAGGATATGTGAAAAGGATGTTTTGGCCCCCTATCCCCCATAAGTTGCGAATTTTGGAAAATTCTTTCCAATCTAGCACCTACGCTAAGAAACTCACACACCTGCCGAATTTCGTATTATTATCTTGAATAGTTTTGTCTTGGCAAAATATTGACATACGGAAAAACAACATTACTTTCCCACCAACCCAGTTGTGGGTAGTACTGCTCAGTAAAATGCATTTAAAAGACGAGGATTTGTTCAAAGAAGTAAATATGTTTAGTCTTGAAATTTTGTTTTTAGGAATGTTGTAACATCGGGCTGTATATCTTCACTTTTTACTGCTACCGACTAGATAGTGGTAGTTCATGAGCACTTTAATTCCGCGGCTGATGTAGTGGCTTTAGAACCATTCCATCACTACTTCGGTCCCGGTTCGATTCCCGGCTTGGGTGTTATATTTTACGATCCTTATAGGGGCATAATGTTGGTCGACCACTGGGTGCTTCCATAATAGAATGGCCAGCACCTTTCGGGCCATTGTAATGGAGAATGCCTAATCAGTAAGTGTCCTCCCATTATTAAAATAAGAAAAAAAATCTGGAGTGACTCCACTCGACTTTCCGAACACTTACGATTAAGATCATTACCAAGAATTTAAATAAATTTTAATCGATGAATCATTCAAACATATATACCAAATGGAAACTCAATCGAATGCACTGTTTAAACGCTAGCGCACTTTCAAGAATGTCTCCCCATAGGCCATAATGTAAAAGAAATCTTTGTCGTAGCCCTGTAGAAAAACTATAAGTCCTACACACACCAAAATCAATATCGGTCTTAGGATGGTGGTTTATAACCTGTATACCCAATTTGAGCTCAATCGAAAGTACCGTTTAAACGCTAGCGTATTTTCAAGAATTTTCCCCCATAGACCATCATGTAAAAGAAATCTTTGTCATAGCCCTGTAGAAGAACTATAAGTCCTATACACACCAAAATCAATACCGGTCTTGCGACGGTGGTTTATGACATATATATCCAATTTGAGCTCAATCGAATGCTCCGTTCAGGAGCTATCGTGTTGACTCACATACACACAAACACACATACACACACACACACATACATACATACATTTCGTAAAAATAGCATCAATGGATTCAGAAGACCTCAAAACGTGTCAATACACCAAAATCTCGAATTCGAATTTTTTCATGATTACAATACTTTCCTTACATGATACATGTTCGGAAAGTAAAAAGAAGTCCAAGGCAGTCAACGTTTTAATTGCAACTTGGGGTAGATCATTTAACCCTTTGAGGCGCAACCCTTTCCCAATGCTGAAAAAATAGCAGCCGTTGCCATCGCTCGACTTAACTACCAGCAAGATGGCGGACGATCGAAACGTTCATCGCGTGCCACAGATCTAGAGACCCTTTTTTTGACGGCAGCTGGCTGTGCGGCACAGCTGGTAGTTAAGTCGAGCGATGGCAACGGCTGCCCTTTTTTCAGCATTGGACAATCTACTCAGCTGTTCTCGCATTCATCCATTTTCCAGCAGATGTCAGTGCTGTTTAAAAATAATCTTTTTACAGGAAATGACTTGCTAAAAAGTAAAGGATTCTCGTGGAGCTATGTCACCCGCAACTATTTTTATAGAAATCCAATCTATTCTTCGTGACTGGCAACAGTCAAAACTTCAGAGTTTGGTATTCCCAGAGCGTTAACAGTCCCCAAAGCTGTCTACTTTTGCCGCGATTTGGAGGAAAGCACACGACCGACGACAGACATCGGATCATTAACGGCCGCAGTACATTACTTTCTTTCTTATAAAAGAAAAGGAATACCTTAATAATTTTTAGTTTTTTTTTTAACGTGGATATAGAAATCAAAGAAAATTTATCAGCATAAAGTATGTTTCTTCTAAACTTCAGATATTTAAAAGTACATTTAAGAAGATATAATGACTTTTAATTAATTTTAATATTTATCATATCTTTAATTATAAAAATAACGTGAGCTCTTCATTTTTCTTCCATTAAAAACAATAATATTTTTCTGTATTTTCATATTTCTGCGAAGTAATCAAAATTCTATTAAGAATTTTTAAGTTTTCTATTAAAATGCATTTCTGTTTGTTGAAGTTCCTAAGGAAATGAATTTTTCAAGTGTTATGTATTCCTGATCATTGAAAATACAATTGTTTTATGTCTTTCTGATTACAGTTTTTCCATAATTGCGTCTAGGGAATTTTTTCAATTCAGAATAGTTTTTATTTTTCGAAAGTTTATCACTAATGACGGATAACGCAAGTGCTTCCTGCATTTTTAGAACTTGCATCTTTTCATAAATGCGAGTCGATTAAAAAAATAATACAAGATGCGCCATAAAAAATTTTGTACTGTAAAGAATTCATTTTTAGGGAGAAATTTACTTGCTGTCTAAAAATTTTCCAGATAAAACTTTTGTTAAAATGAGTCAATGCACCAAAAACTTTATTTATAAATATCTGTTTTAAAGAGAACACGCGTTTAAGCACATAAAATACTCTAAAACACAAATGCATGTAGTGCGTTTCCGTAGAAAGTTACATGTTGTTTTTACCTCAGTTTATCTATCTGGCTGCAGGTGTTCTGAGCTGTAAATTTATTTTGAATGCAATGGCGTTGAAACAAATTATTGACCCCTATGTATACTTTAAATTTTACCAATATTTCAGCCTAGCATGAATTTTTCAGGACGCTAAAATTTTAGCACTTTTCTGTCAGTCGCAAAACTTTGAAAACTTATGTTTTTCCTAGTTACGAGAGTTTAATTCACGAGTACTGAATCTCAGTTCCCCAAAGTAATTTAACATGACAGAGAATGCAAAGTTTTCACGTTTTATCCATAATTTTTTAAATTATCCATTGTTCATGCAGTTACTGTGATAAATGTATCTATTATTGCTGGAGTCAGGAAAGATTGTAAAAATTAATGCAAACATTCTGCGAACAATGGGTTAACTGTACTGCACTGTGAACAAAAATACATTATATACCCACACATAATATGCTCTGGCATGTAACACTCACCAGTAAATTTTGGATATGTCTTACTATTTTCAAGCAATCACTGATGCATAACACGCAACATAGTTCCTCTACCAAAATCAATGGATTATTACAGTAAGAGGTGAAATAAAACCAGAAAATTTGTTAATTCATTCAAAAAATGTGGACTGTCAAATACATTATACGGATCAGAGTGTGACATTCTATGGTTAGAAGAAAGTGACAACAACGGTGACGATGATATTCCGGAAAATATAAAGGAGAGCGAATACGGGGAACTTTTCATGTCATTGAAAAATTAGATCAAAATTATTAGAAAATATACGTATAAGATAATGTTTTTTGTTGCTTTTGTTGTATATATTGTTAAATATATCGATAAATTCAATTAAATTATTGATAATAATTATTTTTTCTAATCTAATGCATATTTTTAATGTTTGTGTTCATTTATATTAACTATTTTTCCATATTAACCATTTTATATTCGATGTAATAACAAGTACACGAAGAAATGAAATAATTTTATATAATTATATGCCAAGATATATGTTATTAAAACTTTGTAAAACATACATAAAAGGTACTTATCAACACATAAAACAGTTACCTTTTACATGTGTTATTTTACAAAGTTCTTATTATTAATTCTTTTAAGCACCCGTTCCTTTTTGGGTATTTTTTTGTCATTCTGCACTCGTACTAACTAAAAAAATTACTAATGATAAAACTACGCTGCAAACATTTATACTTATACAGCGGAATATGCCTAAAAAAAAAAAAAAGTTCTAGGAATATCTGCATTTGAAAGCGTTTCATAATCTAACTTTTGAGATGACTTATAAGTCTGTCCTACTTGACTAAAGCCTTTTAATGAGTATCGTCATTCGCATATACTGAAAAAAAAATACATATATTTAGTACTATTTAGATGAATAAATTTTAAAAATCACAAGAAAATCTTCAAGCTGATATATACTGAGTTTCGAAAGAAGCAAGACAATACTCTGTACCCCTTCCAAAAACGTCTAAACACCGTTATTGTTCCGGACAAAAATATAGGTGACGAAGCAGACTTTGCCTTAAGAGCCATAATCTCGTTTGCATTACTCCGCGAGAAACGCTAATAGGTTTTTACGCAAAAAGCACCCATAAATAACGCTAACACAGTCCAGAAAAGTGGAAAAGGATATTTAATTGTCCGAAACTGTTGGTATATGTGGAGCAGAAGGAGACAATGCGAGTTTCTTCAAGAGATGAAACTTTACAGGCGCCTTTTTTTTGTTGTTGCTGTTACTAATTGGAATGAAAGAGAGCAAACGAAGAAGTTTAAAGGCATTCAGAGCAGGGAAAATTGTTTATAATTACTTTTAAGTCGTGGGCCGATTCTGGAATATTTATGAAAAGAAACTTTAGAGGGTATTTAAAAAAAAAGAAATTAGATTAATGCTTTCTTACTGTATACAAAACTTTTAAATTAATATTAGAAAACAAATCTGATGTGGACACCACATGACTTCTGCGTGCACTTCTAAATTTATTTCATTTCGTAATTGAGGTATGATACTTGAATAATTCTCAAGTTTGGCGATTTCTTACCAGGCATAAGAGATATTGCCAATATGGGTCAGTTTTAAAATCTCCCTTTTCTCAGCAGATTGGGCGACATTTGGTGATACTTTTGGCTTGACCCCGAACCCCGATTTTCAATAGACTTTTGATGTACGAAAGCTGGCCATTTTTAATGTGCTGAAAGTATCTTCAGTGAAGCTGTCAAGCTGTCAGTATACTGCTCAGTGGACTGGTGTTAGAAAGGGAGGTACTGCACTGGATGTTACAATACTCTTTAACGGAAAATTTCCAGAATTCTTTGACGAGTTACATACCTAGGTGTACATATATAAATACGTACATAAGTCACCACGATAGACAAACTGGATTCAAGATCGACGATAAATAAATCGTATATGAGTAAGAGCATAATGAAAATAGACAATATGCCCACTAACGTCCCGTGCCACCTTCTTTACTTCGGAACGGCTGCAATTCATAAAAGTGATGTCCAGGTACAGTAAAGTAGCTATGCGTTACTGGATGAAACCACTTTCAGAGTCATCTGGTGAACGAATTCGGAATTAGAGGTATCTCAAAAACATTCACGATCGATGATAAATAAATCGTATATGAGTAAGAGCATAATGAAAATAGACAATATGCCCACTAACGTCCCGTGCCACCTTCTTTACTTCGGAACGGCTGCAATTCATAAAAGTGATGTCCAGGTACAGTAAAGTAGCTATGCGTTACTGGATGAAACCACTTTCAGAGTCATCTCGTGAACGAATTCGGAATTAGAGGTATCTCAAAAACATTCACGATCGATGATAAATAAATCGTATATGAGTAAGAGCATAATGAAAATACACAATATGCCCACTAACGTCCCGTGCCACCTTCTTTACTTCGGAACGGCTGCAATTCATAAAAGTGATGTCCAGGTACAGTAAAGTAGCTATGCGTTACTGGATGAAACCACTTTCAGAGTCACCTGGTGAACGAATTCGGAATTAGAGGTATCTCAAAAACATTCACGATCGATGATAAATAAATCGTATATGAGTAAGAGCATAATGAAAATAGACAATATGCCCACTAACGTCCCGTGCCACCTTCTTTACTTCGGAACGGCTGCAATTCATAAAAGTGATGTCCAGGTACAGTAAAGTAGCTATGCGTTACTGGATGAAACCACTTTCAGAGTCACCTGGTGAACGAATTCGGAATTAGAGGTATCTCGAAAACGATCCGAGATATGGGGGAAAAAACCAGTTACCAAGTTGTTCCAAGTAAGAAAATATGCCTTAATTTCACATGATGCTCATTAATTCGGACAACGACGCTAAGGATGAAAGGCATAAAACGTATATTTGCTTGGTCAAATTTTTCAAAACTGCACTTACCTGACATTCAGATTATATATATTTCACGCCTAAAGTGTTTTCCGTCAGCAAAAATACACATCAGGACGTCAGTCTACATCAGTAATACGTTTGCGTATTACACGTTCAATTTTTAACATGAATGTGCCCGAGGTGTGATTTCATTATAAATCGATGATGCAAAACAATTTTGTAATTGACTTTTTTGCGTATCTCGTACTGTCCTTGAGATAGAAATACGAATTCCTCATTTTTACTTTCCGAACATGTACCATGTAAGGAAAGTATTGTAATCATGAAAAAATTCGAATTCGAGATTTTGGTGTTTTTACACGTTTTGAGGGCTTCTGAATCCATTTATGCTATTTTTACGAGATGTTTGTATGTATGTGTATATGTGTGTGTGTGTGTGTGTGTGTATGTGTGTTTGTGTGTTTGTGAGTGAACACGATAGCTCCTGAACGGAGCATTCGATTGAGCTCAAATTAGATATATATGTCACAAACCACCGTCGCAAGACCGGTATTGGTTTTGGTGTGTATAGGACGTATAGTTTTTCTACAGGGCTACCAAAGATTTCTTTTACATTATGGCCTATGGGGGGAATTTCTTGAAAGAGCGCTAGCGTTTAAACGGTAGATTCGATTGAGCTCAAATTGGTTATATATGTTATAAACCACCGTTGCAAGACCGGTATTGATTTTGGTGTGTATAGGACTTATAGTTTTTCTACAGGGCTACGACAAAGACTTCTTTTACATTATGGCCTATGGGGGGGAATTATTGAAAGTGCGCTAGCGTTTAAACGGCGCATTCAATTGAGCTTCAGTTTGGTATATATGTTTGAATTATTCATCGATTAAAATTTATTAAAATGCTTGGTAATGATCTTAATTGTAAGTGTTCGGAAAGTCGAGTGGAGTCACTCCAGATTTTTTTACCAGGAGGCACCGTAAGCGTTTTCATTGAGCAGCGCATGGCTACTTTACTATATCTATAGACATCAGTTTTATGAATATAGCAGCATCCGTTCCGAAGTTATGAGGTCGAGAAGGGATTTAAGTGGCCATATTGCACACTCGCGTAAGAAATAATGAGAATTTGTAGACTTGGTCGATCATCGCTAAACGGCTTTGTCATGCAACGAAATAAGATTAACAAGTCACTACGCAAGCTGAACATAAAGCTTGTTCTGAAAGGTAATATTAATTAAATGATGTGTAAAGTAATACACGGGAAAAAGATGTAACAACACGATCGATTCTGGAAAATACAAAATATCCAGCCTCCCTCAGTTGAAAAGAAAATTACAACATGTGCACAGGATGGAGGTTAGAACTCTCAGAAGATTAAGGTCACATTTGATTTTCGGAACTTTACACGCGTCCTTGACAATATCCCGCACAATTTTGAACTGGACACTGGCCCCACCATGTCCGAGCGGACTAGACATTGAACATAGCAGATGGCTGAGGTGCGAAGGTCCAGGGTTCTGAAATACAGAACGGCTGTCGATCTTACGGTCTTGCGTTTTGAGAGGTTTTCTCCAGATGTAACCATAATACACCTTAGAACCCCTTAAAAAGTTCTCCACCTAAGACATGCCCCCATTAACCCAGTGACCCTTGAGTAGCTTCGCCTTAGTCACAAAAAAAACTGGTTTAAAAGTCGGGAATTGTTCTTTTTCTTACTTTCCATTGGTTCTTAATACGGACAAAATGAAAAACTGTGAATGCAAAGATTTTATTTTACAATTTTTCGTTTATCTAAAATCAGCTGAGTTAAGTTCTTTTTTTTAAAAACAAAATGAAATGAATATTTGAAAGCTCAAAATAATTTATTTGGGTAGTATAAACAAATTACTACGTCTAATTGGATAACATTTATTATTATTTTTTTAAAACCAAAACAAAGAAACAAAAGTGTTTAAATCGAATAAACAAATGTGTGGACTGCGTGAGATATGCTTCTATTTACAACTATGTGTATAACAGTTGAAACTTTCAAAGCCTGGTGTGATTTATTATACCAATTTATTAAAGCGAACACCGAAATTTAAATTTCAAGCACAAAAATTTTAAAAATAAAGAGGAAAATATTTTTAAAGAGTACTTAGAAAATTTTGCCTGGATAGCTAAATCATGAAGAATATATCTTCTCATAAAGTGGTTTACTCAGCACGATATTCACATTTGCGTTTGGTAGTTAAGGGTGTTAATAGGTTTTTATGGTAACAACTGCCATACATAAAGCTAACGCAGTGCAGAAACGGCGGAAAGGGGAGAAATTTAATTGCCTGGATGAGATGGTTAGTGCTGGAAAATAGGAGGTATATTTCATTTTAGAGAAAAACAACTCAAGTATAACACTGTAGAAAACTTATACGTTACTGCGAAATAAAAGTAAATACTTATACTTATGCAAGAGTATTTTCATAAAATGATAAACATGCCAAATTGAAATACTCAACGGTGAAAACATGTATGCTTGTTTAAGAAAACTTTAAATGCAGGAAACTGTAAGTAACAGCAATAGATACGACAGTGGTTCCAAAAGTAAGATTCCTTTTATCCTTTGAGGCGCAACCTTTTCCCAATGCTGAAAAAAGGGCAGCCGTTCCCATGGCTCGACTTAACTACCAGCAAGATGGCGGACGATCGAAATGTTCATCGCGTGCCACAGATCTAGAGACCCTTTTTTGACGACAGCTGGCTGTGCTGCACAGCCAGCTGCGTCGCTGGTAGTTACGCCGCGTATTTTCTTCATGTCCATTTCTCCGTTTTGCTTCTATAGTTCCCCATATACAACCGACAAATATAGAACATTTAGAGAATTTCTGGAAGAATTTACAAATGCTACCCACGACATCCATGTTATTACATACGAGTTTTTAAGATTTTGCTTACATTTTGAAATATACTTTTTAACCCTTTGAGACGCAACCCTTTCCCAATGCTTCCCTTTTTTCAGCATTGGGCAATCTATCCAGCTGTTCTCGCATTCTTCCATTTTTCAGCAGATGTCAGTGCTGTTAAAAATAATCGTGGCAATTTTTTTTTTTTACGGGAAATGACGTGCTAAAAAGTAAAGGATTCTCGTGGAGCTATGTCACCCGCAGCTATTTTTATAGAAATTATTCTTCGAAATTATTCAAATCTATTCTTCGTCACTGGCAACAGTTAAAACGCCAGAGTTTGGTGTTCCCAGAGAGGGAACACTGCGCACTAAAGCGTTAACCAAAACATTTATTCACGAAGTCCTCGAGATACACAGACATAGCAAGGCGTTTGGTACAGAAATTTATTTTTAACACTGCCTCCATGAGCAACAAAGCATTTGTTCCATACATATACCATTTATTAAAACCGGGGTATAAAGAAACAAGACCCTGGTCGTTGAATTAACGACCTCGTCCTGACCTGCGGCATCGTAGCGGCTTGGAAATGCCTTTCTGCCAGGTGTTTCTTCGAACGGCAAAAGAGATGGAAGTCACTGGGTGCGAGATCTGGGCTGTAGAGAAGATGTTTCAATACATTTCACCGGAAGCGCTGTTGCTAACCACGTGTAACTGAGGTCATTTGTGGCCGGGCGTTGTCATGCAATAAAATGACTGGTATTACACTTCGAAATTCAATAGCTGAGTATGTATGTGTCACCATCTCCATCTTTTTTGTTACCTTTCTTTGTTACCTTTCTTTTGTTACCACTTACATATTATTAATAGTTAATGATATACATAAAATATAAAATAGCAAGATAACAATTGAAAACTGATATATTATCACAATCAATGGCTGATGGTTTAATGTTATAGTCAGTAATCACAATTAACTATATCATTATTTGCGATTACTGACTGAAAATTTTCAGTTCGTAATCGTTTTTCGCGAATTAATATTAATCCTTAATTTTTTATCGTTAATCGTGAGCTTTTTACTTCCTTGTACGTAGTATAAGGAAGTAATGTGATCCCGAAAAATTTTGGGGGCCAAATTTCGACATAAAAACCGATTTTGACTACCTCTAAATTTAATTAAAAAATTTTTTTCGATGCATCTCATCGTAGGCTAGCATGCACGATCATATTAACGCGTCTGCAACTCATTTTGACCAGTGGCGAGTCTACTGTGGCCAGTTTTTCCATGCCGTCTGTACGTACGTACGTACGTACGTACGTACGTACGTGTGTATGTAACTCGCATATCTCAAAAACTAATGGTCGTAGAATGTTGAGATTTGATATTTAGGATTGTTCTATGATCTAGTTGTGCACCTCCCCTTTTGGTGGCAATCGAATGGATAGTTTATGTACAGGACCACCCAAAAGATTCGAAATACATTACGCTCTATGGGCCGAAATTCATTAAACTCGCCTAACTCAAAAGCTATTAGGCGTAGAATGTCGAAACTTCATATTTTGGATAGTTGTAACATCTAGTTGTGCACCTCCCCTTTTGGTTCCATTCGACTGGATAGTTTATCTACAGGACTGCCCAAAACATTCGAAATACATTACACTCAATGGGCCGAAATTCATTAAACTAGCAAATCTCAAAAACTGTTAGGCGTTGAATGTTGAAACTTTATATTTAGGATTGTTGTAACATCTAGTTGTGCACCTCCCCTTTTGGTTCCATTCGACTGAATAGTTTATCTACAGGACCGCCCAAAAGATTCGAAATACATTACGCTCTATGGGCCGAAATTCATCAAAGCGTTTTTTAGAGGTATTGGGCTATTTCAAACGACTCAGAAGTGATATATGCTGTAAAGAGTTAGAAAATGAATTTCTCCATTAAAAAAAGTGTCTTTATCATTTATAGTTCTGCTACAGGAACACTCAAAAGATTTCCAATACATTACGGTCAATAGCAATTTTAGGGGCATTCATCCATTTCAAGCACAATACCGTCCTACCACATAAGTTAGGTAATGGTCCGACCACGGTCACGGGCCTCCCTCAAGAACTATGCCAAAAGTCGCCAAGCTTGGCGACTTTTGGTGTACGTGTGTGCATATTTAACTCTCAAATCTCAAAAACTATTATGAAATTTCATATATAAGAATGTTGTAACATCTAGTTGTGCATCTCGATTCTTGGTTCCAATCTACTGGAGAGTTTATTTACAGGACCACCAAAAAGAATTTCAGTACCTTCATGTCTATGGACATCTTTAATATAATACAACTGTAGACAGTCATTGTTTGGTACATGCCCAAAATCTCGCCGTCTGTCCTCGACCTTGGCGAGTTTTGGCGAAATATCGCCAAATTTGGCGATAGTCAGTCATTTGGTCTATGCCCAAAGTATCGCCATTTGTCATCGTTCTTGGCGAGTTTTGGCGAAATATCGCCAAATTTGGCGATAATCTGTCATTGTTTGGTTCATGCTTAAAATCTCGCCAAATGTCGTTGACATTGACAAGTTTCGCCGAAATATCGCGAAATTTGGCGCCAAAAATTATTTCCTATTTTGTATAACTTTAACCCGTAGATTTTTTAACTTTGTATTTAGAACTATTGTAATATCTAACTGTTTTCAATATCTTTTTTGACAGCAATCGACTGAAAATTTATTTACATGGTGAGCCAAATGACTTTGAATACATTGAGGTGTATAGATGCATTCAATTCATTGAAAGTCTGTGGTCAATGACTACTTTGGCTATCCCCAAAATCTCGCTGACTATCTCAAGTTTGTCGGCTTTTGGTGAAATATCGCCAAATAAAGTGTCCGAAGGAAATCTTCCAAATTGAACTCAGCTTGGCGATATCGAAATATTTCGCTAGAAATCGCTAAACCTTACTATTATTGATATTTTATCTCTTTCAAACAAATAAATTTAGAGGAAGTGCGTCGAAAATATTTTTGATCTAATGGACGTGCAAGGAAGTCATGTGTTGGACACATCAGATTTTTTTATTCTTAACTCTACTTAAGACTATTTAGCTAAATAAACATAGCCATTACGATTTATTCAAAAACATACGAAATGTAGCGAATTGAAAGTTGCCAGTAAGAAAATGTAAGCGTTCAGAAAAAGTTCTTAATAATAAAATACTATGCTAAACATATGTGACTTGAGCAAGTTATACAGATAATATTATATGCCTCAGATTTTGTTTTCTTGCTACATGTTCTAACAGACATATACGAAGATAAGTAAGTTGTAAAACACCTGCATAAAGCTGTAGGATAATATATTTTTCACCAGAGATATCTATGATTTGTCGTGGAATAAATAATCCTTCATAAATTTATTCAGAAAACAAAAGTAATGATTTGTAAAGGAAAATTAAATGTTATATCAATTTTCTTAATTTGTGTTAACTTAATTTATGTTCTTCTCTCGTGTGTTTAACCTTTGTGAGTTTGCATGATGCTGCTTGCACAAAGCCATTATAAAACTCTTTTTGGAGTATCTATTATACAACACATTTATAATTTAATCTTCAAGAAATGACATGTATCTAAAAGTCTTAAAGATCCCATAATTTTACATTAACAATTGTTTGAAGGTAAAGAAACTAAGTTGCGATGAAATTAAATAAAGACAGTTTAACAATCCCTTTAGCAGTTCTTTTGATTATTTATTACTGATGCCATAAATTGGATAATCAATTGATTCATATTTCCGTGCGCCAGCGACAATAATTTATGTTTATAAAATGATATTTAGGAGAAGTTCATGTGTAAGCAAAATCTTATCGCACTTGGAGTGGAAAAGTTCATGCGCCTTTGTTGCAATTTCAAGATATGTTTGTATTTACCAAGGCGTTGTGTTATTTTGATTATATTTGCTATAAACACATTTTAAATTATTTTGACGTCAAACAAAATAGGTAAGCTTTAATTAACAGTTAAAACTTAGTTTAATCTTTTAATTATAGTAAAATATTTTAATGTCGAATTAAATTTTTTAAGTGTAAAGAAACAAAAATGAATTGATTGAAAAAAATCAATTGACTTATTTTAAAAATGAAACATAATGCTTTTAGAAAGTTTATTTAAGAAATCAATCATAAAAATTAGTTTACAAAAGAGCCTTTCAATAACAGAATAACCACAGCTAAGAAAAATAAATTAACACAATATTTCCATAGCAAAAATAAAAATAATTGTAATACCATGTATTATGAACATGTATGTTTCTATCCTTCTAGTTATTAGAATCTATTTTTTAAACAAATTAGTATTGGAGATTTGCATAAAATACGAAGAAATGTTCATAGGGTACTAAAAATAATTTTTGCAGATAGAGTTTTCAATAACAAAATAAAACAGACTTTATAAAAACAATCATTTTTGTGTGTTGCAAATGGAATCCGCTTTTAGTCAAGAAAACAAGTAAAAAAAGGGTATTTGACAAAAAGTGCGTCGGAGAATTCTAAAAAAAGAAAATGGAAGTTTTTATAAGTCTCTTGAGTTCCGCTGAAGTGTTAAACTTGCATTCTTACTATGACACTTCAAAGTTAAGAACAGTACTTATGTAAAATATTGCGATAGTTATTAAAATCGAGAAGCATGTACTGGAAAAAAGAACATTTAATAAATGTTCAAGTACTTAAACAGTAATTCTAAATTGAATTTTAATTTCAGGAATGAAACTTGTTATTACGATGCCGCATTTACGTCCATTTTGTGTTTCTTATTTTCACCAATAAATTCTAACAAAAGATTTTAAACCCGAATAGTAGAATTCAGTGAGGTACTAATTAAACCTCCAAAATACATGATAATCCAGGGGCCTGCAACCCTATTCCCACTTCCACAAAGGAACAAGGAGAAGAGGAACAGAGAAAGGAAGTTAAACAGCCAGGGGATTGCGATGGAATCCAACCCACGACCCGTTGCAATAAATAAATAAATAAAACCTCAGTTATGCTAAATGGTTAATTTTTTTTGCTTTTATTCAGACAAATTTTACTTATATATGCAATTATATTAACCTTTTGTGTTCAAAATTAAAGAAATTGGATGGTTTATCAGCATTCGTAACAAAAAATTGGCCAAATATAATGCTTCAGAGTTTTATTGCTGATACTTTCTGAAATATTTATGTGATTTTTAGGATGTTATGTAAGTATTCCCAATTTAAAATCTCAATACTTGTCCATATTTATTCATTAGTGAGATTGCACAAAGACATTTTTCTGTTCTAAAACTAGCTCTGACACAATGTTTCCAGTCTACATTTATTACTATTTTTTTTTCTTGGAGAATTTTACCCAATACTATCACTACATTACGAATATTATAAACACATCAATATTAGTAAAATATTTACTTTAGATTACATTGCCAGTGACCTAGTATGGGCTAAATATAGTAAACTAACACTTTAACAAATGTAATTTACAAAAATATACTGACGAAAATGCATTTACACCTATGAATGGAAAAAATAAAAATGTTAGAATATGGCTAATTATCTGCGCAACTGAGATGAAATAAGAATCTGGAAAATTGTTTTACGCTACATGCCACCTCACCAGCATTGACGCAATATTGTGAGGAACTATTTTTAGTAATTATAAATTACAAACAAATAGGAACAAGAGCACATTTATACTTATAAATGGAAAAAAATAACATTGCAACAAAAAGTTTAATTAGCTGCGCCCTTAAGATGAAATAAAAATATGGCACATTTCTGGAATCGTACTTCACTTTAAGAAAGTTTTATAATAAAAGTGATTATACACTCGGAAGAAAAAGAAAGATTAATAGTTCAAAAATTTTCTGCTTTGTATATTTTCAGAATGTTAAATGAATTCTAAATTATCATTTCTCTTTTCTAAATTGGCTGGCTGCTCACCGAGTAACGATTTAAGTCCCGTTTTCTTCTCATTAATATAAATTACAAATGTTTAGATCAAGCCTGCCTGTCACATCTTCAGTAAATTCTCAAAGATTTTTTTTTTTCAGGCATGCCTCCAAAATAGCTGATTTCTTTGTTAAATTCTTCTGAAATTATTCATGAAAGTAATAATTCAAAGTTTATCACGGTTAAGGAATTAAGCCAGCAAGGCCTAGAGACATCAGTAATAAAAGTGAAACAATTTTGAAGTTGCTAGTGTAAAATATTTATCAGGAGATTTAAAAGGAAAACCTTCAAGAGCTACAAAAATGCTTTTGTTTATTTAGATGAAAAGTTTTGAATATTTACACTTAAGATAATTCTGTAACTTTGAAAACTACTTAAGTTAGGGCACATCGTTTGGAAATTAATTCAGCATATTACTTACGCTATATTATTAAAGCGTGAGTTATTCATTGAACTGAGATCAAATATTTACAATTTTAAGCATTTTTCAAATTTATGGAAGACAGTTTATCAAATTATTCTGTTAAAGTAATCAAATAATGGCCATGCTTGAGCTAAATTTTTTCTGTAAGCTTTTATTGACTAATGTTCTATAAAAGCTATCTGTGTTTCAAAGAATAAAACATTTATTCTCAACATGAAGCGTTATTACACGAAATTCTGTAATTAATCTATAACTTTACTGAGATGTATTTTATTTTTTATTTTATATATATATATATATGCAATGTATAAAAAGGTAATTTGGGTTTTACTAGTTTGGGTATTGTTCAAGCGGTACTTTCACTGTAAGTTTTGCTTTCCTGTCATACTTGCCACGCGCGCTCTGGAGCTATGTTTTATTTATTTTGTTATTTGTCAGTAATCAGGCCGTCGATTCTGAGTTCTTTAGAGTGTACACGTGTCCCCACGCCTTTGTAGCCCCAGATGCGGGTCATGTTGGTAAATGTGTGTGGTTCGATCAGAGATAAGAGAGAGGCGGAGTTATGTCTTCGCAAACCACATGGTGTGGTAAGCGTAAATACTCCCGCACATCGAAAATAGAGGGACTTCTGCCAGTGGAACTGCTTAATGAGTCCACGCTGATTTTTGCACCCGTCTCCCCCTCTCCTCTTCTCACTCTATATTGTAACTTAAAGATAATGTTTAATAAACCGTTTTACCTGCCTTAACTCTGAAACTTTACTGAAATATCTGACGTCTCATATATATATATATATATATATATATATATATATATATATATATATATATATATATATATATACACGTTTCATGAATAATATCTATATGCATTTTTGCAAGACTTAAATTATTCAAGAAATTATAAGTGTTTGTTAAAAAATTCCTATTGATTTCACGTAAATTTTTGCTTTTCACTTTTTAGAGTTACATACCGACTTTTACGAAAATCATAAAACTACTGTAAACGCAGAAGTGCAATACTATAAATACAGAAATGAATTCACTAACAAATATGTAATGCTGTTCTTTCATGTGCATAAAGAAAGTCGCATATTCATACATTTTAATGCAGAAAAATATTTCCTCAAAAGTGTAATTCATTACCTACAAAGCAATTGGCTCTGTCGATGAAAATCCACCGCCCCCTCCAATTCCCTACTATCCGTCATGTTTCTGCAGTTCTTTATTTACAACGAACCCCCCCTTTGTGAACCCACACACTGTTCTGCTAGTGCCGTAGCAGAGATAGTAACTACTGTCTTCTCTACAAAAACACTTCTAAGGATTTCAAATGAGTTTACAGTTTTTCATTTTTATTTTACGAAAAGCATATTATTGTTATAAATAGGATGTCCGAAAACAGTGACCAAAGCTTTCATTTTTTAAATGTAGATCATAAACATATATGCAATGAATTACATAGATGTAAAAAAAGATACAGAATTTTATAGTAGAGGTGGGAGTATTTTGGAGATGAAATCTAAAAAAATATCAAATTTAAGCTTTTATATGGCCCCCGCACGCAAACAGTTAGCAGTTAGTTAAATGTGCGGCATACAAAATTAGGGGGGTTCAGGGGGTCTCCCCCTGACGAGGCTCGAACAGAGTTTTATACATACAGTGCGTCCCAAAAGTTTATAGACAACAGCTTTTTTTCATTTTATAATTGAAAAAGGTAAATAAATATTTCAAAAGGCATTTTTAATTATAATTAACATCAAGACAATAATAATACTATACAAAAATAATATCACACAATCGCAGGCTTTGCGATAAAAACTAAAAATGAAAATTTAGTGTCCCAAAAGTTTATAGACAACTCTTTCTTTTTTTCTTTCAAATTTTTGAGCCATTTTTTCTAATCACTACAAAAACTCGAACAGGCATACTCGAAATAAGAGTTCGAAGAGATACTGGCTTTAGAGAACACCAACTTCTTTCAATTTGCAACTTTAGATCTTGAATTGTTGCAAATTGACGCCCATTAGCATATACGTCTCTAGCTAATATTCCTCAAAGGTTCTCCACTGGGTTCAATTCATGACTTAGGTCTGGACAGTCCAAAACAGCTACTTGGTTTCGCCTAAACCACTGAATTGTGGAGTTTGAGACGTGAATGGAGAAATTGTCTTGCTGATATATCCATTTGTGCGTGCTCCCCTAGCAACTTTCAGAATGGGAGTAACTGTACTTCAAGCATTTTCTGATAATCTTCGGAACATTGACGACCTTTTAAAAAACAATATCGGTAGTTTCATTATAGGAAAATGTTCCCCATATCATGAGTGAACCCCCTCCTTGCTGTCTGCTGAAAAAAGTTTGAGGTTCTTTGCGAATATCGTGCCAATAATATGCTCATCCATTGGGGCCATCAAAATTGAACTTCTTTTCATCACTGAACAGGACACTCAACCATTCATCTGTCAAGTTTTTATGCTTTCGAGCCCACTGAACACGAGCGTCCTTATGCCTTTTTGTCAAGTTTGGTGATCGAAGCATTTTGCGATAAGTAAGCAATCTACTTACCTGCAGCCGTCTATGCACCGTGGTTTTTGATACTGGAATGATCACTTGTCTAGAAATTGACCATACAGACAAGTTCTGGGTTGAATCTAACCTGAAGATCTCTCTGTCTTGCCGCTTAGTTGTTTTCTTTGGTCGCATAGTGCGAGATTTTGCTTTCAAATTGTCACCTTTTGGCAAAATTCGATAAATACCAGCCCTACTGCGTCCAAGTTTTCTTTCAATATCTACAACTTTCATTCCACGAGCATCCAAACGATAGATTTGGGCAATTTCAGTTTCGGAAAACTGCACGTCGCAAGGCATCTTTACAATCAATCGAAGAAAGACAGATAGCTTCACTTTTATCTCAAAATGCTATTGAATGGCCAGTACATGACTTTGAAACATGCAAATTTGGAGATCAGTATTCCAATCAACTTTTAACACCGGTTGTCTATATATTTTTGGGACAGCATTATTTCGTTTTTATTTTTTTATATTAAATCTATGACTGTTTGAAGTACTTTAAGCATTTTACTATTTCTGTTGCGTCAATACATATTTGCATAATTTCTTTCGTTTTTCTCACTTGTTTGATTAACTCTTAAATCCAAAGGAAAACACTAGTCTATAAACTGAGATTTCCATGTGCTCAAGGTCTGGTATGTAAAATTATAATTCCTATTTCTAATTTTTGTTATCTTTTTGATTTCTTCTTTCCTTTATATAGTAGGGTAGGGCCCAGATGTGTGGAGTTAATATCTCTTCTGATATGCCACACAACCGAAACCCTACTATTTGGTTTGCTCTAAATTATAATCCACTGTTTATGGCCCCTGACAATGGTGATAGTGGTTATAATTTCCGTTCCATTATATTATCACAATAATTCTTGCACTTTATTTGGCTTCAAAATCTGGTTTCTAATTCTTGCTAATAGCTGTAATATTTTTATGCGAGATATGTCTTATTTGTAGTATGTTTTGTGTTTTACTTATTAGTTATATATATATATATATATATATATATGTTACTTCACCCCATTCCGTTGTTCTTACACAAATCACATAAATTAGAGATCTTTAAAAATGAAGAACGCATGATATTTAAGCCCTTCTTACGTAACTGCATCCCATCTTTCTCCTCCATGTTTGTCCTAATTAGGATTAACGCGCATACTAATCTCATTTTGGAAAACGACTCCGGTTAATCCGATTAACGGGTGAGCGAAGTAATTTTAGCTATGGCAGTGCATTATACAATGTTATTTTCTGAACAAAACTTTTCACAAAAGGAAGTGCGATGAATGAATAGTCTATTTTTAAACTCTAATTTTGATTCAGGCCATTAAGTCTGGATCTCACGTGAGGGTCAAACATTATCATCCGTTTTTTCGCCAACTTCCCAGTCTTTAATTAACTTGAAATTTTGCAGGCGTATCAAGAAAACTCTTATTGGAGAACTTAAATGAATGTTCATACATTATAGTGTATGGACGTGCAAAAATGTATTTAAGAGACTCTCGTCTATCAATTTCGGTTAAAAACTTAAGCAGAAGAGAAGCATCTTCTGAATATTGGTATCGCTTGTAAGCTGTTATAATGGTCAATATAAAATCCATTTTTCATTTTAATCTCCAACTGAGTTGCAATTTTGCAGACTCTTCAGTTTAAGCTAATAATCAATATTATGCTCAAAATTGGATACGAGTTTAAAACTCTATATTATCCAGCATAATCTGTTATTACCGTATGTAAAATTTTCACGGGCCGTAATCTTGGGTGAGGCTAGTAATGCCGAAATGATAAAAGCAAAAAGTAGCCGAATTTAGCCAATTTTCGCTGATAATAAAAGTTAATTCATTTTATGCTAAAAATTCCGTACGCTTTTACAAGATGCCATTTATAAAATTGCAACTGGATATTTATTAAATAATTGATTCATGAAAATGCTGAACTGGTACTATTAAAACCTCATCAAACACTTTAGATTTTTTTTTTTTCACTTCGGCTTCATTGGTACTATGTTTTTTTCCTATGTTTCAGTATTTCTGAATTAATTCTTCAAATACAGAAAAGCGTATGGTATTGTTGGTCCTTGGAACTTAAGATCTCAAACATGCTCTGAAAGTTTCTCCTTAGGAATCAGCTGATCATCCACTGATTAAAAAAAATCTTTGAAAGAATTTTAAGTAAAATTCCACAGAGATTGCGCAGCAACCACTATAATTTTTACTGAAAATTTATTCATCGATTGTGAAAAAAAAAAAAAAAAGTATTTTATGGATTACCATTCAATAGCAGAATTAGAACAGCAAGGAATACTGTGAACATTACGAGAACATGATTAGCATGGTTATATGCTGACTCGAAATAGCTTTTATACGGAGGTCATTGATCCCCAGTCATTCATACAAATTTCTTTCATAATCACCCACCTTTCAATAAGCTGAAATATCACCAGGAGACGTACACCGGAAACGCGCATTCATTTACGGCACCAAGAGACATCGTTTTGATCGATACTCGAACATAAGCCGAGACGCTATCTGCTGGAAAGATCTTGTTTGAGTGAGAGAAACAGATAACTAGGGACACATATAAGTTTCCGATAAAAAGAGCTCCTGTGTAAGCACTGTAATGATGTTCAAGGCTGTGGATACGCAACGCTGCAGTATGATATCCAATAAACTGATAAATTTGAGTGTGAATGGACCTGGTGAAACTACACACAGTTCTCCCTAAAAAAATCGCATTTTGTGGTGTCTAGACAATGATACCTCTGATTTCATCTTTATGTAGATTTTCCAGCTGAAAATAGTTCTTTATTTTTTTTTCCTGCTCATCTACTATTTTATTTTATTTTATTTATTTATTTATTTATTTTTACTGACTATCCTGTTTTTCTAATTTCTTCTCCTCATTAATATTTTCTTCCCCTTGTTTTCTTCTTTTTTCCAAATGGCAACTTGTCTCCGTTTTTTTTTTTTTTTTATAGATAGTATCTCACCCAGGGAGTAACATTAAAAGGAGATGCACAGCTACGGTAGCAGCTCTATAAAAATATAATCTTTTTTTTTTTCAGCCATAGGTATCATTTCAACTCCCTGCCGTTTGCTCCAAAAGTTTATTTTATCAAAGAAAATCAGATGTAGAGTTATTACTACTACAAATATTACACTAAAATATATTTAACTGTTTATAAAATAGATAACTGTTCCATGGGCTCATAGAGAGTTGTATTAAACATTGAAAGTGCTACTAACGCTACACTTTTCACGCGTAGTGGATGTGACGTTTCTCCAACGTTTCGCTTCATTTTTTTCTAGTAATACTCCCTGATCTACTTTGTTAACTGTTTGGATGGTGGAATTTTTTTTTTTTCAAATGGGAAAGGCTTGACCTTTTGTACCACTCGAACGTTAGTATTAAGTCTTTTTTTCCTATGTGCACTATTCCACAAAGTTTCTAGTTAATTTAAGGCGTTAGAGTTTTCCATTAAAGCTTTCTGTTTCCGTTATTGATCTTTCCATTGAAGATTAAATTCATTTTGATTGATTGTGTGTTGAAACTGACCTGATTTAACTAGAATATGTATGGCTTACGATAGAGTTCATATACATTACCCTGCATGTTAGTTGAATCAAGGTTAAATTTTAGAATTTCGAATTTTAGGTAAACACTCCTTGATGACCTCTAAAAAAAAAAACAGAAAAACTAGTTGTATACGAAAACAAAAGCTGCTGCTAAATGAAAAATTTTCAAAGTATAAATGCAACGCAAATCTCATATCTAATAATTGATTAAAAAACAACTGTTGTTGATACTGCAAGTAACTATTGATAAAAATCTGGTATTTAACCATAAGATAAAGGAATCTGCAAACAGGAAAGTTTATGTTTGTGACATTAAACTTTTAAAAAACCGAAGATTACGGAGTTGATTTAAAGGATGTGAGTGAAATCACTTCAAGTTCAAACATTGGTTAAAACAATATAGACATTTAATCTTAGTAATAACAACAAAACCCACTAACTGGCCAAAATTTAGAAAAGGCAATGAGGAAAAGCCTTTTGTGATAAGTGTCTATAAATTATCAATTATTAATATTCAGAGAAGAATCATTGTTTTCATTTCCCTGCATCATTACTTTTTATGCAGAGAAATGAGTTTTACAGGCAAAGGAAGCTCAGTAGACATTTCCCAGGAATGAATTCGATATAATTGATCACAGCAACGATACATTTAGCGGTTCCCAACCTTTTAACATTGCTCTCTCTCCCTCTTAACAAAGGATAACTTTTGATGGCACCACTCTCCCTTACATTGCCCAGCATACAAACGTATTTTAATTTAATTTTTTTTTTTTTTTACCGTGAACAGTTAGTCGACTTTTCTACAAAATAATGCTATCGGTAAAATTTGAATACAAATTTTAAGCGAAAATAGATATGTTTTAAGTAAAAATAAGAAGAAATAAGACTATTTTTTTAAACATGCATTATCACTTGCTCTTTGCCTGTTCTTCTCACACACCCCTGGAAACCTTCGCTCCCCACTGGTTGAGAGCCGCTGCATTAGGCTAATCCCCGTTTTTAACTGGAGTGAGGAATGTGTCCCTCTAATAATTTTTGCAAATCTAATGAAGAAAATGAAATCTTTATGATGTAGCTTAACATGATGTCGGTAGTTCAACATGATATAAAGGAATAAATCAGAAATGTCCACCCTTTGTTTTTTTTATTTGAATAATAAAGTATTTTTATATCTTCCGTTGAACTGAGGGTAATCCTAAATTTTTTTTCTAAAAATGTTCCGAATATATATATATATATGTGTGTGTGTGTGTGTGTGTGTGTGTGTGTGTGTGTGCGTGCGTGAGTGTGATTTTAATTAGAAAAATTTGAATAAAGGGAATTTCCTAACTAGCAATTAAAAAAAATAAGTATAGTTTTAATTTTTAACTCTGAAATGGTTAAACTTAATTAGCTTTAGATTTTCATTTTCGTGAAAAAAATTTAATTACTGATTACATTTATACCAATGTACTCTTAAAAGAAATTACTTTACAATCCTACACATAGATAAATTTCGCAACGAATGTATTTCCACGGATTTTTCTTATTAAAACTTAAGTTACTTTCATTAAAAGTAATGTTATTTTTTCCTACTGAACTTTAAAAATGGCATTTCAATTTTATATACTTTAAAGTATCCTCATACAAAATTTATGACTATTTTTTTAGAAATGTAGAATCTGGGATTTCATATTTTTTAAACTAAATTCTTTTATTTCAGCAATAAAATTAATATTTTATTTTTTCACACCGTTAGCAATTTAGAAAAAAAAGTGCATACTCGTAAAGTAATTTCGTAATTATAAAAAGGACTAGGAAAATCTCTTTAAAATTTAATACAGCCTATTTTACTAAGTCCGCCATTAACAAAATGCACGATTCTGGATTAATATTTTGCGAAAGACATACATTCTTATACCCTAATTTCATAAAGAGATAAGCAGTTTGAAAAAATTTAGTACAGCTTTTAAAAACACGAGAGCGTAATAAGAATTTAAGAAATTTCCTTTTTATGCATTATATATTAACTTTTTTTAAGTACAGAAAAAAAAAAGTGTTTCTTTTTGTTTTGCGGTAAATTTTACTGTTTCATTTTTTAAGACATATCTTTCAACTCACTTCCTTAAAAGTTAAAAATAATGCTTTCACGTTTCTTAGTGAAAATGTAAGTTTAAATAAAAATAATCGCTAGATGTAAAAGTGTCTTTTTTCAGTTGTGTGCTTTTTTTTCTTGAAATGTGCATTCTTTAATTCATGGTGTTTTACTTTAAATGTGCTTTAAACATTATTCATGAATTGCTTTAATTCAAAACATGTTTCAATTACAGAAAAAAATAATTTTTCACTGCATTCTAATTATTTTTTTTCTGAAGAAAAGGAGTTTTAGGAACTAGGAAAGTTCAGATAGCATCTTCACGGAATTTTCAGAGTAATGACTGATTACAGGGTATCTGCTAAAGTCCTCGTCCACTCCCCATCTGTTGTTAAAAAAAACAAAAAAACAAAAAAATAAAACAGTAATTTTAGCATTTTCAACTGTCGCACTTTCAGATGTGCTATACACAGTCATAACTCGTAAACTTACTAGTTATGAAACTTTATGAAAAAATCATAAACATGAACTAAAATACAATATGACACGTAAGCCAATGAAGCAAATATCATGAATAATTCCTCCAAGAAGTTCAGGCCACCTCCCCGTATTCATACCTCTATGAAATATGAATACGGGGAGGTATACAGAGATAGGAATACCATTCATATCTCTATGACATATGAATAGTTTAACCATGTATAATCCAAATTTTAAGAGAGGAATAGCTAATGCGTTACTACAATTTGTAAAATTTTGACAGCTACTGACAATGCGCAGGTCTGATAAAGTAATTTTGTTGAAATCAATACGTCAGCTAAGAAAGATGAAAACTAGCGAAACACCTAAAACCTTGCACACACTCTATTCTTAACCTACAAATGAAATCTGAGATTGCACCACAGATATTCGATTTTAGGTACGCAGCAGAGTCCAAATTTTCCTTATGTATTTCATTCATTCCGGACATAAACTGCTTTCTTTTCAAATTCGAAATAAGAATTTGCCACACAAACTTAACCAGAGGGGGAAAAAAAAATCAAGCCCCTTAGGGAGATTTTGAAATGGGTTTTCTCATTGCTTTCATAAGGCAATGCTACTTCTATTTTTCTCTCAAAGGCCCAGATTCGGAGCATCGTAATATGAAGTCATCTGATCTTATTCATTTGGTTTTATTGGATTCCTCAACGTGTTACGCTCAATATTTAGTAGATAGAAAACGACAGCACACAGAAAAGGAAATGCGATGTTAAAATAAAAATAGTATTTTTACGAAAACATTCATCACTGTTGTTAGAAGTGAAGTGCTGTTAAGAAAAAATTGTGATGCTTTTTTTTTTATTAGTATGGTACTGGAGCAATTTTGGTTTGCATTGTTGATGTTGGTAATTGGGATCCGTGGAACACAGCTGGGCATTTAAAAGTACAATCTGGAAGCAACGATGGGGCCAGAAAGGTAACAGATGCTGCCGTATCTTGCTACAATGGGAAAAGTGTTATAGAAAATTGGCTGAATGGTTGAATCCCACTTTAAGCCCCCGCCCCCTCCTCTCGTCAAGATGGCTAATAAATATGCATATAGAGTTACTATGGCAATTTTTTGTATTTATATGGCAACCGTAACATATATAATGCTATTGCTTTAATTTAAAATTAAAACGGCGGTTTGGAGCAATGTATAACTAGAACATTACTCTTTAAATTTTTTTGGTTGCCAGTTAATGTATTTTTATTAATTTTCTTCAAATTTTTTAACTGGTGCATTTATCTCTCATTTGTTTACGTTCGTTTTCATCTAATACCTTTGGAAGTGTTGAAACTTGTGCGCATGCGTCCTCCTGGAGATTGTGTTGGAGCTATATAACTCCTAGAGAACCATAGCTGGGAAGCTTGCCAACGTGCGGCGATTTTTTAGGTTGGTGAAAGTTGGGGCTTAAAGTAAGAATCAACCTGGATGAACTATCAATTAAAATTAGAATAAAAGCTTTTAAAAGAGGTGGCCGTAAGATTAGATGGTATTAAGATGAATTTTACCAGTATGCAGTCAGGAACACAGATGACAGGAATACAAGTTTTAAAGACTTTTATTTAATCAAACAATTATTATTTTTGAGACTTTAAGAGTTACTGTGGAAAGTAAAAAGCGGAAAGCAAAATTCATGCATTTTACATAAAAATGTCTCAAGTTTAAAATAAGTTCTATGAAAAAATAAAAACTTACGGAGCAAAGTTGGCAGAGGTACGCGAACAAAACGGTCGTCCAAAGAAACGCCAAGAACATTTTCGGATTGTTAAAAACATTAATATGTTCCCGTTGCCTATCATTCACAAAATAAACACTCTACTTCCATTCATAAAAAAAGCAAAAAATGATATCATTATTATCATCAGAAAGAAAATTTAGACTGTATTTCAGTGAAACGCGTAAAGGTATCAGGTTGTAACGAAAGTTCTCCGCCAAATCTGCTTGAGTCAGCTCATGCGGCACCCAGCGATTGAACTTGTACATCAAGTTTATGGGATGCA
The DNA here is from genome assembly GCA_038373885.1 of Cheiracanthium punctorium. Classification (NCBI taxonomy): domain Eukaryota; kingdom Metazoa; phylum Arthropoda; class Arachnida; order Araneae; family Cheiracanthiidae; genus Cheiracanthium; species Cheiracanthium punctorium. Next base: position 468,485 of record JAWZYV010008541.1, read on the forward strand.
TAGCATGACTAATGGGCATGGCATTAATGTCTAACTCTTTAGCTAGCTCTCAAGTGGTTAAATACTGATCTTCTTCTCGCAGGTGGCCCTCATCAACATCAGCAGGCCGGCCAGAACGCTCAGCCCCTTGAATGTCATAGGCCCTGTTTTTGAACTTTCAGTACCAAACCTTTACAGTACCATTGGATACAACAGTAAATTCTAAATGACACACAAAATTCTTTGACATTATGTAGCTGATTTTTTGCAACAGAACTAGAAGTCAATGATGGTTCTAATCCAGTAACGTGATAGTTCCATTTCAGACACCCTGTACTTAATGATAACGATATTTTTTAACAACACAGTGTTCTAAAGCAAGTCCCTTTCTTTCAAAAGACAAAAATTGTTTGACAAAATAGGAGCAAACACACCAACGTGAACTGTTTGCAGACGATATTTGTAGTGGCGGGAAACTTTCGTTACAACCTAATATTTTGCAAGAAAAGTACACCGCAAGAATCGTATTTTGCATTACATAATTCGTTTAATAACGGATTGAAAAATGCTAGAGGAAGTTTTTTTCTTTTGTTTTTAAATTGCTATTTAGGAATTGATAACCACATGTACAACTATCACTGGATTTCCATGTTCGAAAGTTGGGGAATGTACAGACTCAAGCCGTGTCAAAGTCTTCACGTTACTTAAACGATTTAAACGCTTTGTTCACTAAGATATCATTTCATTTCAATGCGTAGGATGTAATAGGGTAAAGTAAAAGGAATTTTAAGAAGATTAGTGAAACCTGCTTGATGTGATCGAATGCTTGTTTACAGATATTCTTCGACAAGCTTTTTAGGCCATAACAAGTGCTGATTGGATAAAAGAAAACTATTAGGGTTAATTGAGTGACTATTTATTCCCTTAAGTAGGCAGTATATGCTGATAAAGCGCCATAAGAATAACTATTATCGCTTGGGAATTTTTCTACATGTATAAATATTTTTTGATTAGACGCACAAAGTAGAAAATAACCAAAACTTTTATTTGTGAAAGGTATATGTTTGAAAATAATACTTTTGGGATTGAAAATTAACATACACTCTCTGTTTGAAAAGAAAATTGAGCTCATTTTTTGCAATTTTTATAAAATCTAAAACTTTTTGAATTAAAAAAAATGTTATGCACTGATCAAGGTAGTACAAAATTCGGTAAAAATATCTTAGATACACAACGATCAAACAATGTGATTTTTAACATTTTTCGATCCTTGTTTTCGTTTTTTTCCCCGAACATTTGTCATAATTTTTGTATAAACTTGGTTGAAATCCATATTTCCGATGCAAAGATAAATATAAAACTGAAACTAAACTCTTAAAAACTACCAAGGTAGGTATAAAATAATTATTATATATGTTTTCTGATGCTATAAATAACAATGTACTTTAACTTATCTACACAAACAAAGAAAAAAAAAAGACTGTATCTATCTAAATTTTGTAAACGACCCTTAAAAAAATAAATAAAAATCAGCGCAGTTAATCCCATTATTTGACTTAGAAGTATAGGCATAAATATAATAAATACAGTCAAGAATTACACTTTTAACATTCACTGCATCACTGTTACACTGTGATATAATGAAAACATTTCGCATGCATTGAAAGATCTATAAATCCTACTTAAAAGCTGTTTATAGTTAAACTATATGCTGAAAATAACTTCAAAATCTTATACAAATTTCTTAGCAGTTTAATCGTGTTTATGGAAGTTAGAGACGGAAATTAAAAAATGGAAGAAATAAATATATATATTTTTTAAAGTTTGCATAAAAGTTCATGAAAAGATTTAAGAAGCCTATTTTTATTTGTTCTTGTCCAATTTTCGTACGTATATAATTTTACTTATCTTAACAAACAACTAGAATAGTTTTCCTCGAAATTATTATTTATCTGAGAGCAACGTTATTTAATTAACTGACATTTATGAGATTGCAAGTTGGCAAAAATTTTATGTTTATTACTAAAAAAAATATTTTTAACTGAAACGAAACTTATAATTTTGAGACTTAATTTGAAATTCAACTTAATCTTTTTAATTAAAAAAATAAAAGTAAAGTAATGTGTTTCAAACAATATATATAATTTTTAGATGCAATTATAGACTCATCGAAAAGCAGATCTGCATTCTAAAAATTTTTAATTGAGTTAGAATATTCTAATTCCATTAAATAAGATTTGCAAAGTTAATTTATCTAGTTAGTTGTTATGAACTCATATTCTACAAGAGATAAACATCCATTTCGTATTCTAAAAGAGATGAAATCATCTTTATTTTATAATGTTTAAATCATCTGCAGCAATTCTGCATATTTTAAAAGCAAATATTGATTACCAGTGATTTCAGATATCGCGTTATATTTACTTAGCAATATCCAATCAAATAAACTATTAAAAAGCTTTAACAAGATCAATAACGAAAAACAAAATGTAACGATACACGCATGTTTCAGTAATTTATCTTGCTGGTTGAGAGAGAAATAATTAAACGTGAAATTAAAAAAAAATCTTAGAAAGAAATTTAAAAAAAAAACATATATTTTGTATGAAATAAGTAAATGTTTTTAAAATGCATTTTGAGCAATCTTTGGAAACAGTATTAGTAATAATACAGGATTATTTTATATGCTCCATCGAAAGCGACATAAAATTTTAAATGAAGTTTATTTCTCAGTAAATGCCAAAAGGTCTATGTAATTTTTCTATCTACGTAGACGCAGTCGAAGGAATCACAGTAGCAAAATAAAAAGATATACACCCAGACAAAGAAATCAAGATATTTTCAACTTTATTGCAAATAAAACGACATTAAGTAAACGCTATAGCCTTCATGAGATCTCTATCTGTATCACTCAGCAATATGATTGCTTAACAGTAGTGTAGTTGTATAAATAAGTTATATAGAGTGCATAACTAAGACGCGGAATTTAGTTTTGGAGCATCATAAACGACACAACTGCAGGAAAAGAACAAAAGATTATCTCAAATTATAAGGAGTGTACACGCTTAAACCCAAAGAGCGAAAAAAACTATACATTGCGGAGCGATCCGTTTCCATGGGAACCTACCGGTATTTCCTCGAAAGCGCTCTTTAAGTAGTCTTTTTTTCCGAAAACGCCTCTCCTCGCTTCCTCTTTTTTTCAGAGAAATTCCCATCTCGCTTATTGTTATATTCCGCTAGGCTCTTGTGATCGAAAAACGCTCCTAAATGAGAAGCTCACTTTTGAAAACTGGGCCAAAAATCGCTCAGACTGATCGAATTTCGCTCGTTTGGTTTAAGCGTGTAAGTTACAAAACTACAGAAGGTACACGCATTTTGGGTGAGAAATAAAAATAATAGCATTTTTGAGTTACAAATAGCATAAAGTTACAAACGGCCATTGCGATACCAGAAACCTGAGTAATATCCATTCTGTAGCAGAGTTCGCCCCACAATTTTTTTCAGCATGTCTCGTGTTACAGTTTCGATAGTTGCAGTTATCGTCGTCTTCAGTTTAACAATGGCGGCTGGTAGAGATGAAGAAAAAAAAAAGACACTATCTTTTATGTATTCCCAAAGAAAATGATCGCAAGGAGTTAACCCTTTGAGGCGCAACCCTTTCCCAATGCTGAAAAAAGGGCAGCCGTTGCCATCGCTCGACCTAACGACCAGCAATAGGGCGGACGATCGAAACGTTCATCTCGTGCCACAGATCTAGAGACCCTTTTTTGACGACAGCCGTCTAAAAAGGGTTTCTAGATCTGTGGCACTCGATGAACGTTTCGATCGTCCGCCATCTTGCCGGTCGTTAAGTCGAGCGATGGCAACGGCTGCCCTTTTTTCAGCATTGGGCAAACTATCCAGCTGTTCTCGCATTCTTTCATCTTTCAGCAGATGTCGGTGCTGTTAAAAAGGATCGTGACAATTCTTTTACGAGAAATGATGTGCTAAAAAGTAAAGGATTCTCGCTGAGCTATGTCACCCGCAACTATTTTTATAGAAATCCAATCTATTCTTCGTGACTGGCAACAGTCAAAACGTCAGAGTTTGGTGTTCCCAGAGCGGAAACACGTTACAAGGGTTAATTCCGGCTTCTTGCTGGCCACTGTTAATGAGCATTGTCGAAACCTCTAGGTTGGGGGGAGGTTAAAATTAATGAAACTTCATAACTTATCATTCAAAACGGTGTGTGACATGGAATGCGACAAAATAATGTTATCGCTAAACGGAAAATTTTTGAATAAGTACATTAAGTGAAAATAGATATGTTTTGGAATAAAAATAAGGAAAAAATATGATTATTTTTTAAAACATGCATTATCACTTTCTTTTTGCATGTTTTTCTCGCCGCCCTCCCTCCCAGGAATTAGAGTCCCACCGATTGAGAACTGCTGGTTTAAAATAATGGGTCCCAAACGGTCGTTCGGGAATCCCTAAGGATTCCCGAGATGTATAAAGGGGTTAGCAAATATAATAAATAACGACACAGCGGATACGCAAGTGGTTAGCCAATTTCTCTCTTTAATCTTAAATGTTATGAAAAAAAAAAAGGTTGTGAATCACTGGTTTAGAAGAGACTTCAAAGTCGGGATACTTATTTGTATTCATCTAGTACTTATGACGACTCAGGAAATAAAATATTACACACCGAAAAAAAGTTTTGATGATTAAACAAAATTTTGGTGTGCATTATTTCAAAGAAATATTTTTGTTGGATGAACAAACATTTTTGTTTATTCAACGAAATATTTTGTTAATTTAACAAAAATTTTGTTAAAAACCAACAAAATTAATTGATTGAAATAGCGCCACAAAAAATTTGTTACAATTCAACAAACATTTTTTTTTCCGTTTAGCGTGTATCTAAAATAGTTTTAATACAATATTTTTTTAATAAGAATAAACACACGCAAATAAACAACTTAACACCCGACAAAATTTCAGTCGCGCTGGCGCATGACTTAAACATGACTTTCTGCTCTATCGTCATCGCCAGCTGCTTCGCATTCCTAAGTATCCCTCTGAGTAATAGCCGATTGCTTAAGATAGGCCCTTCACTCAACGTCAGCTTTTGTGACTCTGACATCGCCGATGCCTCTGGAAGCAATCCCCCGTACATAAACGTCTCTTTCACGCCATAGATTACAAGAACCGCGTCGGAAGGATACCAAAATGACACTTTCGCCAAAGAGTTATTAATATATTAATAAATGCGTCACTGCCCATTGATAAATAGGCTGCGAGGCCCGAATATCTTAGCACGTGTGCATTATAATGCATGCAGTCTCTCAGTGTCACTTTCAATCTGCTATAGCGATGTTTGGGGTTTTGCAGTGAAGTAATTAAATTATTCGGGGATATGAACCTTATAAAAGGTAAGAATTTCCTTAATCGTATAACCCTTTGAGGCGCACCCCTTTCCCATTGCTGAAGAAAGGGCAACCGTTGCCATCGCTCGAATTAACTACCAGCAAGAGGGCGGACGATCGAAACGTTCATCGCGTGCCACAGATCTAGAGACGCCTTTTTTGACGCAGCTGGCTGTGCGGCACAGCCAGCTGTCGTCAAAGAAAGGGTCGCTAGATCTGTGGCACGCGATGAACGTTTCGATCGTCCGCCCTCTTGCTGGTAGTATAAGTCGAGCGATGGCAACGGCTGCCCTTTTTTCGGCATTGGTCAATCTAACCAGCTGTTTTCGCATTCATTAAACATCATTATGCTGATTAATGTGAAAAAAAATTTATTACTTTCGATTTAACCCTTTGAGGCGCAAACCTTTCCCAATGCTGAAAAAAAGGGCAGCCGTTGCCATCACTCGACTTAATTACTAGCGTACGCAGTACGTCGTGTACAGTGTACGCAGTACGTACCAGCGTACGTGACGTAACTACCAGTGACGCAGCTGGCTGTGCAGCACAGCCAGCTGAGTCAAAAAAGGGTCTCTAGGTCTGTGGCACGCGATGAACGTTTCGATCGTCCGCCATTATGCTGGTAGTTAAGTCGAGCGATGGCAACGGCTGCCCTTTTTTTCAGCATTGGGCAATCGATGCAGCTGTCCTCGCATTCTTCCAATATTCAGCAGATGTCTGTGCTGTTAAAAATAACCGTGACCATTTTTTTTTTACGGGAAATGACGTGTTTAAAAAGAAAAGGATTCTCGTGGAGCAATGTCCCCCACAACTATTTTTATAGAAATCCAATCTATTCTTCGTGACTGGTGACAGTCAAAACGTCAGAGCTTGGTGTTCCCAGAGTCGGAACACTGCGCGTTAAAGGGATAAAGGGTACCGGTAATACTATATGCCAGTCATAGTTTATTCACTGTAGAAAAAACTAATCACTAATTAATTTCCTGATTTTTGAACAAGAGTACTGCATAAGTTATTTTACGAAATGCATAGCTTCTAAATTATATGAATGACTAAGTTATTTTCCAGAATACATACTTCTAAATTATATTTTACTTAATGGATTCTCTTTGATTTATATTTTTAAAGAAAAATTAACTTATTAATTGCAAAATAAGCACAAGAAACTTTGTTTTAAATTATATATATATATATATTTGCATTTGATGGCCTGTACAAACCGCAGTTAGTTTTTCGAATTTTATTTCGTAAATAATGTATTTATTCACTTGCAAAATTTATATGTTTCATTGAGACTTGTGTTCTCAGTTTTTCTTGTGAAATATTAAAGTAGATGGTAAATATACAATTCATTGTTTTTGTTTTTTTTAAAAAAGGCTAGAAAATTGCGAAGTATTTTCGTATTTTTTAAAATTTGTATTTTCTAAGGACACCTGCCAATCAGGCAATCGCCACTACAACCGCCCGAAGTATTGGCGATTTTATTATGGGGCACCTAGCGGTCGACCAACGTTGCCTTCCATGAAGGGATGTACAGATTAATGCTGTAGCCCAAGCGGGGAATCAAACTCGGATTTAAAGTGTGACAAAGTGGTGCATTAGCTTCCTTTACGGAACAGGTGGCGTATTTTCATATGTCTGCGACTCCCTGCAGGTAATCGCGTCCTGAAAGTATTAGACATTTTAGCTGCACTTAAAAAAGACTGGGAGAGATTAAATCGCTCTAACTTAGTTTATTTAAAAGTTACATATACGAAAGCATATCTGCAATGGTAAAACTGTTTAGCTGAATTAACAAACATTTTGTTAAATCAACAACCGGTTGAAAAGCGCCAACCAAATTTTTGTTGAATTAGCAAAATTATTTTGTTAAAATTATTTGGTTATTTCAACAAATCATTTTGTAAATTTAACCAATGTGGCTACTAAATGATGTGGTTACTAATCAAACAATGCGGTTACAAATTACTAAATGTTTTGATAATTTAACCAATTGTTTGTTTAAATGGTTTATTTTGTTAAAATCAACCAAATTATTTGTTTGAATTAACAATTTTTTTTTGCTAATTGGTGTTGTGCTAGCTAATTAACAAAATTATTTTTGTTTTTTAACCCACAAACATTTGGTTGAAAGTTTCAGAGATAAGACTAAATAATTTATCAATTCCTCAATTTTAAAATTTTTATTTTGGTGTTTTTACATATAAAGTTAAATTAAAGAAATTCAATGTCAGTTTTTTTTATTCATGCGAAAACTTGGTAAGGTAATCAACAATTGATTTTGCGTTCTTGATAAATAAAATAAATATGCATATTTTCTCAAACTTTCTAGTTTATTTGACAATGATCAAGTAAGGTTTCAGATAAAATGAGAAATGGAAGTATTCGCGTCAGTTATTTTGAAGCTGTGTTTTGAAATGCAAACGATCCGACACGAAATCGGTAGTCTGCTTTATTTCGTACACAATTACTTATCCAGCTGAACTTAGCCGCTTTTACAAATGCAATACAAAGCTAATAAATAATCAACGTAATATAAACATTTTTATAGCCGGAATGTTTCATTTGGAAAATGAATGTATTTTCTCTTAGAAAGGATATAACAAAAAGATAAAGTACTAAAACTATAAGTGATTTTCTTTCCGGCATGGTATGCGAATTAAACTATTTGCGACATAAAAAAGATATGTTTTTTTAAAAATATGTGTACCACTTTAAAATGTAAACACAAAAATATTTTTGAAATACACACAAACAGTTTATGATTCGGTGTTGTCCAGCTTAGCCTATATTAAAGATTTTTTTGATCGAGCCAATACATAAATTAATATTTTTACGGACCAAAATTTTTCACATCCTTCTATATTTTGCGGCCCGTTACATTGTGGAAAAGGGATTCTGATTGTTTCAACTAAGTTAGTCTAACAAAAATAAATTGGGAAAATCCAAATTTATTTTTGTGTTTAACGTGCGTGATATTGTCCATTTTTGAATGTATTAGCAGACAGTGCACTTCCTTCCTCAGCTCTTCGCTCTTCCTCCGTAAATAAATATTTAAACATTTCTCCTTTGGGCGGGTCTGGCCGTGTCTTTCACACTCCTTCGTACGTCCTGACGCACGCGTAAATTGACTGTCGAGCGATTTCAAATTTCATTGGCTCTGAGTTTTTAACAAAAACGTTTTTTCAAAATTGAAAGCATTTGGTTAGTTCCATTTTGTTGAATCAAACCAATTTTTGTTAAATCAACAAAACAAAGCTACCAAACTACTTAACCAAGAAAGCTCTGTTGTAAACAATAAAACCCCTTTAGTGCGTGATTGAGGGTTTTGGTGGTAACCAGAGTGAAAAAATACTTTTTATACATACAATAAAGCCGTGGTACAGTGTTAGAAAATTACAAATATCAAAAAATTCTCATTGTTGAGAACATGTTCTTCGCAGCCCAAGCAAACGCCAAATATAGAGCTAATATACATTTAGTCAGACGAAGTTTAATCAGGTATGAAATAGCTGAAAATTTTTTAAAAAGTGTTGCAGGGCAACAAAAGTTATTTAATAAAAAATGTGCTTGAGTAGAAATAATAATATAGTAATAATTATGATAATAATTACATATTTGGAAAGCCAAAGTAAGGAAATAAGTAAGAACCGAAACTATAAAAATTAACAGATTAGATTTAGGCTAATTAAATTTTACAAAACAAAAATAAACAAGAACAAGTACTAAAATCTACATTACTGGGACCATTTCAAGATTTTGTCACGATAAACTAACAAGAACTTTGAAATGCGATAGCATTTTGTTTTCTACAGTACGTGCATTAGATTTATTTTCAATACAGTATCAGTGATTGCTGAAAACTGAAGATCAATTGAAAAAAATTCCATGTAAAATACACTGCTGGCCACCCAAATTGCAACACCAAGAAAAACAAGAGATATCACAACAAAATTTATTGTGTAGATAACATGTTGACCAAGTAACAAATGATTAAATTTACAGCATTCTATGAAGCGTGGTTCCTGCCAAAATCAGTACCCAGAGTAGCCGCCGTTGTTGGAGATCACAGCTGCCACACGCCTCGGCATTGATTCAAAGATACTTTGAATGTGTTCTTGGGGTACAGCAGACCAAGCAGCTTCCACACGTTGCCAAAGTTGATCTGGTGTGACAGCTGGGGATGAACTCTGGGTCAGTCGTTGAGCAACCATGGACCACATGTTTTCTATCGGCGAAAGATCCGGAGAGCGCGCCGGCCAGGGAAGCAATTCAATCTGGTGATTGACGAAGAACCCTTGGACAATGCGTGCCACGTGTGGCCGTGCATTATCCTGCTGAAATATGGCTGTTGGCAAGCCCTGAAGGTAAGAAAGGACAACTGGCTCCAACACCTCGGAGATGTAGCGCTGGCTGGTTAAAGTACCGGCAATGCGTACTAGAGGAGTGCGAGAGAGATATCCGATACCGCCCCATACCATAATACCCGGTGCAGGACCAGTGTGACGGTGCATAATGCAGCTGTTCAGCATCCTCTCTCCACGGTGTCTCCAGACTCGAATCCGACCGTCGTGGTGTTGCATACAGAAGCGTGACTCGTCAGTAAAGAGAATTTCATTCCATTCTGTCGTCCACATCCTTCTTTCATCGCACCATTGGCGGCGGAGACGTCTGTGGTTCCGCGTCAGAGGTAGACAAAGCAACGGACGTCTTGCGGACAGACCATTCTGCTGTAAACGACGTCGAATGGTACGCGCAGACACTGGATGATGCGTTACAGACTGAATCTGCTGTGATATGGTTCGTGATGTGACTGAGCGGTCCGTCACTGCCATGCGTACAATCTGCCTGTCATCACGTGACGTGGTGCACTGAGGTCGATGCGGTCGATCACGTCTGTCCGTCGTACCCTCCTGCACCCAACGATCACATATCCGCATCACAGTTGTTTGGTTTCGTCCAATACGACGACCGATTTCCCTGAAAGATAACCCACAATCTCGGTATGCCACTATCCTTCCTCTGTCAAACTCGGATACTTGATCAAAAGATGATCGTTGTTTCCTACGAGGCATAATTTATCGTTTTTTTGAAAAAAAAGCAAGAAAAACACAATTGCTGTACTTGAAACCGTCGAAATCTCCAAGCCTTAAATAGCGCTTTGAGGTGGCGCCACAGGCGCGCTTGATGTGCGTCTGCGCTGAAATTCTAATCATTTGCATATCTCACCTCAGCTAATGCATGTTGTAAATTTCATATTATTTGCATGCTTCCTTCAGGGTGTTGCATTTACGATGGCCAGCAGTGTAGTATCGATGTAAAAAAGTATCGCTGGACAATGTTGAAAACCCTCCCTGCTTTCTTCTTCCCACACAATTGGAGTTTTGGCAGAAATATTTTCGATGAATGAAAAATATTCGGAATTCAGTATCGTAATATTTACGAAATTTTTCTCAGAAATAAATCTATATTAACGGGAAAATATTTTTTAAATACTATATGCTGTCTCAACAATAGCAAAATTTTTCAGGCTATTGAGTATTGTAAAATATAGTACATGAAATTTATAATATAAAAACGAAGCAAAATATTTTGACATTATTCCAAAAATTCCAATGGTAATTGACGAATATATAGAGAACTACTCACCCACGAGATTCCTATAATATGTCAGTCGAAGATCGCAGCTTTGTGCTCTCGCTATTGTCAGCTGTTTCCTTGTTTGCATATCTTAGTTTCCCTCTAAACAAGGAGAGAGATAGCTCAGAATATATAACGCACCTTTCAGTCACAATGTTAACTAGAGTGACTTTGACATCAGATTGTCTTCGGAAGCAATCAGTCACACGCAAACGCCTTTCCCAGCATGCATTACACAGCAACCGCATCTGAAGGATACCAAAATGACACTTGCCCGGAGAGTTATTAACATATCAATAAATGTGTCACAGATCATTGGTAAATTAGTTTCTGGTTTTGTGCGGCACAAGCGTTTCGTAGCATTTTGGTTAAAGTGAATGGTATATCGATATTGCTACGCGTTTTGCATTGTGCACTACTATTCATCATTTTGAGCTTACGACAGGCTTGTTTATTAAGGCAGCTTATGAATTGAAGTACAAAAGTGTTTCACTTCTTCAGTAGGGGCACATAAGGGTCATTTCGTCTAAGGAGCGTTCGAATGTTGGAAAAATATCGCGAGGCATTATTGGATAAATACACGAAAAATTCTCTGTAGGACTCATTTGCACTTAAGAAGTCAACATGGCACTATTTGAAATTTCCTCATTCACAGAAATGTACAGCAAAAGCTTCGATCCGATTGTCAGATTTACAGGAAATCTTGGAAAAGACCACGGGAGGGAGATTTTCATTGAAAAAAATATTTTAATTACCCTTGGATGGTGTTTTACAATGACTTAATGTAAACAAAATAAAACAAACTTAGAAAATATTACAACTGAGGGCTGGTCTAACTTTCTATAGAAACGGCGCTAATACTATGTAACTATGCAGAAACTCTTTGCGACAGTAACACACTGTATATAACTTTCAATATTTCATACAAATTTACGTATCCGTAGCTATAACATTTTCAAGCGCCATCTGGTGGTGATTTTTTAAAATATTTTTTTTTTCCCCCGCGGAATTCTTTCTCCCACGGCTTCATTACGGTTTCATGTAAAAGTGGTATCATTCTGACTTGTAATTTTCGCTGCTAATATTGCTTACACGGATGCTATTATTTCATAAAAAGCACATCTTTGTCTAATTTACATTATTCTGCAGATTCACAAATTCCTTCACCACGTCGTTATTTGGTCAAGTTTGTGTTGCCATCTAACAACTTTTTATTTTGTTGATCCATGGGGGAAAAAACAAAGAAAAGGAAACCTGTTGTGCACACCGCATGACTTCCTTGATAAGTCTGTTAAATCATTTATACTTTCGATGAACTTCATTTAATCTTATTTCATTTGAAATTGAGGTACGACGTACCTCAATAGTACATAAAGGTACTGACTCTTTTCGTCATATGTAGAAGATATCGCCAAGCTTGGTATAGCTTTAAAAACTTATTTTTGGCGTCAAATTTGATGATATTATGTCAAAAGTCGCCACAGAGACTCTGAAACAACTATGGAAATCAACATAAACAATGAGGTTCTTGGATTTTAATTAACAGAAAACCCTTTGGGTGACACTATCAATGAACTAACTAATTGATCGCAATTTAAAAAAAAAAGTGCACAACTAGATGTTACAGTAGTTCTAATTACAAAATGTCATCATTCTATGGCTAATCGTTTTTAACGTTTTTGAGTTATGCGAGATACAATTATACCGACGTACAGACGTTGCAGCAAACTTTCTGAATATGGATTCACGGTTGGTCAAGATGGGTCGCCGTATGTAAAAACATGAATCAGAAAGTTGTCAAAGTGAGTTCATGAGCAATTCGGTATTCAGAGTTTTGACGAAAAACTCCAAAATCTCTTTTTCCGTCGAGAAACTGAATCCCAAATTGATCACGATTACAGCATGTTGCACAAGGGAAAAAAAATGTAAATATGACACTGTTATTATTGACAATTTTAGATTTAGATATCAATGTGTATTCTTGTAAGTGAGCGTCACGCACAGTCGGCTGTGTCAAAAAAGGACTTTAGCTCTGTAACACGCGATGGGCTATTCGGTGGACCGCTATCCTGCTGGTAGTTAACTCGAGCGATGGCAACGCATGTACATTTTCAGTGTTGAACACTTTATAAAGATGTTCTTCTATAAAGACGTGAAAATGGATGAGCGTTAACCCTTTAACGCACACTGTTCCCGCTCTGGGAATACCAAACTCTGATGTTTTGACTGTTGCCAGTCACGAAGAATAGATTGGATTTCTATAAAAATAGTTGCTGGTGACATAGCTCCAGGAATCCTTTACTTTTTAGCACGTCATTTACCGTAAAATAATTGTCACGATTCTTTTTAACAGCACTGACATCTGCTGTAAAATGGCAGAATGCGAGAACAGCTGCATAGATTGCCCCATGCTGAAAAAAGGGCAACCGTTGCCATCGCTCGACTGAACTACCAGCAAGATGGCGGACGATCGAAACGTTCATCGCGTGCCACAAATCTAGAGACCCTTTTTTGACGCAGCTGGCTGTGCACATTGGGAAAGAGTTGCTCCTCAAAGGGTTAAAAGAGTTAGATTCTTACTTTTTGAACCACTGTCGTATCTATCGCTGTTACCGCGATAGATTACCACGATATCGTAAAGTTTTCTAAAACAAGCGTCCATATTTTCTAAAACACGCGTACATATGCGAGAACAGCTCGATAGATAACCCAAGGCACAGCCAGTAGAGATGAGTTCGGGCTCATTTTTTGAAGCCCGAGCCCGCCCGAGCCCGAAGACTTTTAATCCGAGCCCGCCCGAGCCCGAGCAATATTATTAAAGTTGGAGCCCGAGCCCGCCCGAGCCCGAAATTTCAGCTAAAGACAAATAAAATGAACTACTTCATTAATAGGATACAATAAATTTTGGAGCTTCACACACCTTCTAGTCCCCCGTGCCGCTATTTTTTGAAGTAAGTACGTCTATTTATCCCATGAATCGCTTTTTAAAATCTGTTTCAAGGAGTATGTTCAACAAAGGAGAAATTTTTCACGATCCCGAGCCCGCCCGAGCCCGAACGCAATCGTGAATTACAGAGCCCGAGCCCGAGTCGGGCCCGGGCTCGGGCTCGGGCTTTCGGGCTCGGGCTGAGCCCGTCTCATCTCTAACAGCCAGCTGTCGTCAAAAAAGTGTCTCTAGATCTGTGGCACGCGATGAACGTTTCGATCGTCCACCCTCTTGCTGGTAGTTATGTCGAGCGATGACAACGGCCGCCCTTTCTTCAGCATTGGGAAAGGGTTGCGCCTCAAAGGGTTAACCCAGCGGGACCAGATATAGCATGCCAGTATATCCAAGGATATTATATACCTTTGTGCAAATAGTTCCTCGTTAACGCTGGGGCAAGGCCCGCATTGTAGAATACCGGGGAATAGTTTCGCACAAAGCAGCAGCATTCAGGTCATTTCGAGCACAAAGGTAAGAGGATCTTTCAGCGGTACGCGAATTCCGCCGATTGAAATTACCTAATCTTTGACATCCAGCAACATAGTAATGAAGTGCGTGCGCGGCATCTATAGTTTGCGAGCGTATTTGTAGCGTCTATTGTGCAGGATTCCGGTAATGATCTGCAGCTGTAATATCTTTGGTGGAGCAGAAGACGAAATGATAAATCATGCCGAAAACGTCTATTATAGGACGCTTTCCGAGACGTTTGAACGAGATAGGGATTTACAAAGTTGTAGAGCATCCTCGATTGAGAGTTTTTAAAGACACCTTGTGAACATGAATGCGAAGAATATAACGTACATGGAAGTAATGTGATCGCGAAAAATTTCGGTTTTCACATTTTGACAAAAAAAAAAAATCCATTTTCACTACTTCTAAATTTATTTTTAAGAATGTTGAATTTTTGTTTGTTTCGTTTTGTGATTTCCTAGAATTTGACTTCACAAAACTTGGGCAGAAGGATGACTATCATTCGGACTGAGCACGGGGCCGCAATGTGGCACAGTGGTATAGCCCCAATCAGAAGGAAAGCGGTTCAAATCGGCGCCATCGTGATTTTACCGGGCCTGCTAGTGCTCTTCGATGAGTCATCCAAAGAGGCCTACGGATGCTCACTCATTGGCTCCAGCACTTAGATACGCCATCTAACGGCCGAATCAAACCAATGAGGAAAAATCCGTAGGCTTCTTTCGGAGTGCACAAGCAGACCAAGTAGAATCACGATGGCCACGTTCAAATCAAAGTTTTGTGACGTCACAGTGTAGGGAATCACGAAAAAACAAATGCGCCCATAAACCGTTTTATTCTGTTCTTATGTGCACAAGGTGTCTTTTCGTACAGAATCGACGGTGGTTTACAGAATCGATGACAGCAACATTTTTTCCGTTCCGATATAGGAATACTAATTCCGCAGTTTTAAACCAGGTGTCACCCTAGGCGGTTTCATTCAGTAGCGCATGGCTACTTTACTATACCTAGACACCAGTTTCATTAATGTAGCATCAGCCGTTCCGAAGCTAAAATGGTGGCAAGGGACTTTAGTAGGCATACTGTGTGGATTAAGTTATTAAATTACCTGTATTTAAAATCTAATGAAAGTTCGTTTAATTTCACAAATTTGTTATTGGAAAAGTAAAACGGAATTTATAGACACAGACTCCCTTGCATATAGTTTTGAAATGAAGGTTAGCTGCAGGTTAAGTACATTTTTTTTATTTACTCAATGGGAAGACCAAAAATTTATTTTTGGATTTACAAAGTTGAAAATTCCTTTCATTATTGCTGCAGGATTTTGAAAAAATTAGTTAATTGCACATTTATTATTTTCAAGTGTGCTTGAAAAAGTTGGTAAAATTTTTAATAATAAATATAGAAATTAAGAATCGGTAAGAAATAATAAAATGATCAAGTAATTAATAAATATAGTAATTAAGAATCGTTTAATAAAAAAGAGAATGTGAAAGTAAGTTTATTATTTATAGAAATGTATACTTCAGGTTGTGAAGAGAAATTCTATTTCGGAAGTGTGTGTGTAGTACAATTTATTTGTATAGTTTTAGCCGCTGACAAATTTCATGATTTTTTAAAACAACAATACTAAGTAAGTTGCTAGTTCACTTGTATTTTTAACGAAAGGTTTTCGAACTGTTAAATTAGAGTCAGTTAACTCGGTGTATAAGATTTGTTTGTTTGTGTTGTTATGCCAAAGCTACGCAGGCTATCTGCCTAGGATGAGGGGTGTTTTGGTAGGTGGACTTTCTACGGGGTTCTAACACGTATCCACGTTGCATCTAGAGAAAACAAACCCAAATTCCTGACCGTTAGATCCACAGCCGTACGATGGGCCAGAACACTTTACATTCACACTTCAGCCGCCTACTATGGTCAGTGTCTCATCCATTCGACCTGTGATGGGGCCCAATGTATAAGAGGCAGTCAATAGAAACGGGACTGACAGAAAGAAAAAAATAAATAAACTATTGATTATTTCAAAAGTAATCGCTATAAGACAAAGACGGTCAGTGTCTTCATGGAAAAAATTCTTGCTGTGTGCCTACGGAACCATAATCATACCCAAGCGTTTACCCCTTTGCTCGAAGCAAATGGACGGATGTATCTTTCTTGGGAGATTTAAAAATACGGAAATCAGGGAGATATTTCAACTGTACACTGGCTTCCCAGCGAAATTTAGACAGACTCCACAGGGTCTTAAGTCGACAAGCATTAGAAACTCGTAGGCGGCTATTATCGTGAAACAGAAGGATCGGCGTTCTTCAATATTCCTGGCAGTATGGACGTGATGGCGTCTGTTTGTTTTGGACGAATAGGTTCATGCCTGGGTACAATTATGGGTTCCATAAGCAACCACAAATGTTTTTCCATGGAAAAATGGATCGTTTTGTCTCACAGTGGAATAAATGTATCACGGAGAACGACAGTTTTGCGAGGGATGCAGCCTACACTAAACAACTAACCGCTGCACTCTATTTATACACGTAGTTTGTGGAACATTTTGGTGGCCAATTTTTTCCTTGAAATTCGATCAAACGATTTTTTAAAGATTAATGTATGATTTTATTCGGTGCTAAAATCGGAGAGTAACGTCACCGGTTTATTTAGGAAAACTAATTTATTTTAAATTTAATCCAGTTTAAAGATGGGACCATTCAAGTCACGCGCATTATTACTTAAAGTAACTTAAATTGAGTGGTGATTAGACACGATACCAGACCGTTTGAACGGGGCCATCGTGATTCTACCGGGCCTGCTTGTGCACTCCAATGAATCATCCAAAGAGGCCTACGGATGCTCACTGATTGGTTCCAGCACTTAGATACGTCATCTAACGGCTGAATCTAACCAATGAGGAAACGCCCGTAGGCCTCTTTCGGAGTGCACAAGCAGGCCTGGTAGAATCACGATGGCCCTGGTTTGAAGAACCAACAAAATTGTAAACTTCCCTCCAGTGTCACGTGACACTGATTCGCGTTGCTATAGGTAAGGATGGAGCTGGACCGAATTCGTAAGTACCGTAGAGCGGCCCGTAAACGGACTATCTGGTCGCTGAAGGCGAGCACTCACCGTAACGTGTAAAAGCGGCCCGTTGGCGGACCAGTTGTTTGTCGAATGCGAGAGGCTTGTAGCTTGCGCAGACCCCTCATCATACCCCTAAAAAGTAATGATATGCCCATACAAAACCCTATAACGGGTTAAAAGTTTGTGACGCAGCATTTTACTTTATAGCTACATGATTTTTAAATATGGGTCTTAAACATAATGATATCGAATTTTGAGTGACGCTCTAGTGTCACTTTTTAAGATTTGTTTTTAAATTCTATTACAAGAACTTTAGTTTTATTTTCTAAAGAGGATTTACACATTCAAACAACGATTTTAAATATCAGATACACTATCAATTATCACAATTTCACTGAGCCTACATTATGTAGTCAAATGAATTTATTCCAATAATTTAATTATCTTTTGCGTCACGCTGTCCAAAAGGGCAAGCAAAATTTGCATAAATGTTTCCTTTGTAACATGTATTTGAATAGATTTACCTTACTTTAAATCCTATGACACAAAGTATTTTTATTCAAATGAATTTATTTCAATAATTAATCTTTTATGTCATGCTATCCTAAACGGCAAGTAAACTTTACGTAAATGTTTACTTTTGTCAGAGGATCCAAAGTGAAATATATTCAAACATATAGCGTGTTACAAATAGAACATTTATGCAAATTTTGCTTGCCCTTTAGGACAGCGTGAAGCAAAAGAAAAATTACATTATTGGAATAAATTCATTTGACTACATAAATTAGGCTCAGAGAAAGTGTGATGTAACAGACAGTGCATTTGATATTTAAAAGCATTGTTTGAATATGTAAATCTTATTTAAAAAATAAAACAAAAGAAATTGTACTAGAATTTAAAAACAAATCTTATAGAGTCACGCGAGGGCGTTACTCAAAATTTGCTATCATTTTTTTAAGACCCGTATTTAAAATTCATATAACTATAAAGGTAAAATACTGCGTTATAAACTTTTAACCCGTTAAAGGTTCTTGCGTGGTAAATAGTTACAGCGATTACTTTTGAAACAATATTTGCATACTTGTTTTTCATCAGTACCGTTTCTTTTTGACTGCCCCTTACAACTTGTTTTACTTTGCAGTTATGTTTAATGATGACTTTTAACTAACACATATTTTTTTAAAATTAATAAAAGATAGTCTTATTACTGTTGCATGACACTTTGCATAATTTAAAATCGATCTCAGTATTGCAAATTAGTGCACTATATTATTATCTTTTCAGTATTGAGAGTAGTATGCATTCTTTGTTGAAATCATAAATAAAATTAATACCTTTGATTTTTAAACAAACAACTTTAAAAAGCAAAATCTGGAGTGACTCCACTCGACTTTCCGAACACTTACGATTAAGATCATTACCAAGCACTTAAATAAATTTTAACCGATGAATAATTCAAACATATACCAAATGGAAACTCAATCGAATGCACCGTTTAAACGCTTGCGCACTTTCAAGAATTTCTCCCCATATGCCATTATGCCATAACATAAAAGAAAGTTTTGTCGTAGCCCTGTAGGAGAACTATAGGTCCTATACACACCAAAATCAATACCGGTCTTAGGATGGTGGTTTATAACATGTATACCGAATTTGAGCTCAATCGAATGTATCGTTTAAACGCTAGCGCACTTTCAAGAAATTGCCCCCATAGGCCATAATGTAAAAGAAATCTTTGTCGTAGCCCTGTAGAAAAACTATACGTCCTATACACACCAAAATCAATACCGGTCTTGCGACGGTGGTTTATGACATATATATCCAATTTGAGCTCAATCGAATGCTCCGTTCAGGAGCTATCGTGTTCACTCACATACACACAAACACACATACACACACACACACACATACACACATACATACATACATCTCGTAAAAATAGCATAAATGGATTCAGAAGCCCTCAAAACGTGTAAAAACACCAAAATCTCGAAGTCGAATTTTTTCATGATTACAATACTTTCCTTACATGGTACATGTTCGGAAAGTAAAAATTTTAAGGGTCACCTTTATGCTGTAATATCTACATATCTTTCTCGGATAAACATGCAATGTTAATCAAAATCAGCTTATCCTTTTAGACATGTATCATTAGTCAGTCTTAAGCTTCCATTTATAATGGTACATGATTGAATGCTTCTGTTATTAATCTTGAAACACTTCAAAGGAAATACATTCAATACTGCATAATAAATTTATTTTTTAAAGTGATTTTTATATGCATCGAGAGTTGGTTGGGATAAATATATGTAATAAATTAATAGAACGTATTGAAATGAATTATGATGTTGAAACTTTAATACTGTATGTCTAATGTAAGCATGACAAACGACTTAACATAGAAAACGAAGTAGTTTGAAATATGTTGTTTAGGGATGCTTTAATGATATTACTTGTAATTGATAAAAAAATAAATGGAATTTTTTAGTCATTATTCATACAAATTCTAAAGCATTTAATAATAAAAAACATTTAGATAACTTAAAGAAGTTTAAGTTCTTCAATTAATGATTCCGTGAAAAAAATATGAACGTACAAACGATTCAGATAAATTTAGCATATGGCTTGAAACTTTCATCTTTAGGTATAAGGAAACTAAATCCAACCAACTTCCTTTTAGATAAAATTTTATACCATAATATTGCATAGCTGACATATTTTCATGCTCTATCTAACTACTATTCAGATAAATATGTTTAATGTACTCATAGGAAATTTAAATTGATGTTCTGTATTTTATTCGGCATTTGGTATGCTGAAATTACTATAAAAGAGTTCATCTGCAAAGTGTACGCATACATATATATACATACATACATGCATGCATACATACATACATACATACACACATACATACATATTTATATATATATTATTTATATATATATATTATATTTATATGTTACGGCGAAAGAGAAATCAATTCATTGCAAATTTTGTATTTCGTTAGTTACTAGTAGATTAATATGTAGTCTACTTTTTAAAATAAAAATTTTACAATTCCTTTAATCCATATTATACTAAATAATGGTAAATTTGTTCAGAATTAATTGATAGACAATACATACGTGGCGTATTTGGAAAGTAAGTTCTGTTTAAAAATAAAAATAGTAAACATTTTTTTCCCATGCCAATATATATATTTATATATATATATTTGTTCCTGTCAAAAAATTCATAATACTGTAAAACTCTTTTTACGTAAACTTCATTTATTTATCTCATTTATTTCATGTAAGATTTTTTACAAAATATTGTGCGAACACATCATAACCAGAAACAATGTAGTATATATTTTCATTTTTCTGAATTTTATTCCTGACATTACTTACGCGTGTTATTTCAATATACCTATACAAATCCATTTTATTATTTCTATATTTTCTAAACGTGTTTCTTACATTATAGCGATCATTTTTGATTCCTTTCATTTCTATGCTGATTATTATTTTTTTATTACTGCTCCAAATAATGTGTACTTGCTTGCAAAAGATAGTCTCGTGAGCTAATCCTTCAGAATACTGACTTCCTCATATATGCCAGTACTTTTTGTGCCTTTTTAAGGATTTTAAGCTTCATTGTTATGTAATTAATTAAATTGTGTCTACTGACACTTTGCGACCAATAAATAATGGGAAAACAAGAATTACATCCAAAATAACACATTTATTTCGATTTCGCAATCACCTGCATTCAAAGCGTTATAAGTTAGTCAAAGAATGTTTGAGACTCTTAACCCTTTGAGGCGCAACACTTTCCCAATGCTGAAAAAAGGGCAGCCGTTGCCATCGCTCGACTTAACTATCAGCTAGATGGCGGACGATCGAAACGTTCATCGCGTGCCACAGATCTAGAGACCCTTTTTTGACGCAGCTGGCTGTACGCGGGCACAGCCAGCTGCGTCAAAAAAGGGTCTCTAGATCTGTGGCACGCGATGAACGTTTCGATCGTCCGCCATCTAGCTGATAGTTAAGTCGAGAGATGGCAACGGCTGCCCCTTTTCAGCATTGGGCAATCTATCCAGCTGTTCTCGCATTCTTCCATTTTTCAGCCGATGTCAGTGCTGTTAAAAAGAATCGTGACCATTTTTTGACGGGAAATGACGTGCTAAAAAGTAAACGATTCTCGTGGAGCTCTGTCACCCGCAACAATTTTTATAGAAATCAAATCTATTCTTCGTGACTGGCAACAGTCAAAACGTCAGAGTTTGGTATTCCCAGAGCGGGAACACCGCGCTTTAAAGGGTTAATAGCGTATCTCTTTCAATCAGTTGGTCGTAGCACTTTGGATGTCCTCAATGTCACCGAAACGTTCTCCCTTTAAAAGCCTATTTACTTTTCGGATACAATAAAGAGTCTAAAATTCGAAAATCAGGAGTATAGTATTCGAGCACACAGATCGAGCACACTAATACTAAAGAAATGTTTCTTTGGCAGTTCACAGTGATCTGATTGCATTGTCCTGTGCCCAGCTGACTGAAGAACGTACAGGACTTCGAGCGGTCTATCACAAACTCATTTTATTGATGCAATTTTTACGTTAAAGCTAGGCCTACCCCAGAAACTTACCGTATCTAACACTTTTGCGCGCTTATGTCAAGTCAATTTTTATTTTTTCCTTCATGCATACGACAAATGTAAATTTTATTGAGAATGCTGATTTCAGATAATTTTCAAAGTCACACTCCAAGATTTTTCAATTTTGTAGCCAAAATTT
The DNA here is from genome assembly GCA_038373885.1 of Cheiracanthium punctorium. Classification (NCBI taxonomy): domain Eukaryota; kingdom Metazoa; phylum Arthropoda; class Arachnida; order Araneae; family Cheiracanthiidae; genus Cheiracanthium; species Cheiracanthium punctorium. Next base: position 490,808 of record JAWZYV010008541.1, read on the forward strand.
CCAGTTTCCCCTGACTTTTTCTGTTAAAGAAAAATATCTTTACTTTCAAAATCTCCTGGTTTCTCCTAACCGCTGGCAACCCTGTATATGCCGAAAACCTTCTATCGTTCCTCATACATAATAGCATGATCATTGTCCATGTCTGCATTTCAATGCAATAGTGTTTTTGACGCACAGTATTAATGCCAAATTAAAATGCCAACTTCTATTTTTTTCAGAGACTGTAAAAGCACAATGCTTTTGCCGAAGAATTGTTAATTTTTTACACTCTTTAATACCACCAGTTTGTCTTTAACGCTGCTCAAAGGACTTGTTACGACTAATCGCTACTTATTATAAAAGAATGTTTGTTTGTCTGTCTGTCTGTCTGTCGGGGACTTTACGGAATACATCCTAAATGTTTAATAATAACAACTTCACCTTCCTGCTCCAAGATGATTAATCACACGGCGGTGTTCCTATTGTATAGCAGTTTCCCATCATGCTACGTTTTGCATCGCGTGTCTTGCCAAGCATCCCGTCAAAGTGCAAAATCATTCAACCTCCATGCGCCTCCCGGAAAATTTATGCATATAACGAGGCCCGCTAGTAAGACAGGCTAACCGTTATCAGCAGCAGCATTGAGCGAATGAAACGTCAATCTCCTATTTCCGAGATGAGGTGCTTTTAATATCTACTGGAGCCAAGACCTCTGTGTGAGCTGCTCCTCGATGAGCTGTGAATGAATAGATGGCGAGTGCTCAAGATGGGAGCTCTGAGATAATTCTTGGAGGAGTGTGAATTTATTGTCTGGCTGAGTATCCTAGTATAGGTCTCCATTGTAAAACATTTTATTGGTATAGAGGTTTAATTAGTAGTATCTTTCAAATGGTGAACTAAATTCAACTGGATTGATATAGAAGTTGACCTATAATTTAGTCTAAAATACATTTTAATAAATCTAAAAAAAATGCGGATTTTAAATTTGCACGATATATTAAAAGTGTTTCCTATAGAGCAAGAGCCAGCGACCGCCAGACCTTCGTCATAGTATAAAAGCTGAAACTTTCTCTGCGCATACTCCCCAGCAGAGGTAGGAACCATCGGCCACTCTAAAGTTTGGATGATCGTGGCTTTGTCAGGTAACAGGTGGCAAAGGTGTATAAAATGGCCGAAAATTTCGTCATTTCATAAAGCTTAATTTTTTTACAGGTTCTTCTTCGCAGTACTAGGAATCACTTTATCCCTTGCCAGACAATCTCAAAGTCTTGAAAAACGTAATTCTATTACGAGCGCGCTGCAAGAAAGTTCGCGTGTAAGAAAGTTCAGAAGTAGCAGTATAAAATGTGCTTGGCACTTTGTGACAGCTTGACGTACTTCGACGCGGGAGTTTACGAACACAACAGTTTTCCATGACTTTGAGATTGTCTGGCGGGAGTTGGCCACGATGGAAAAGTGTCTGGAAAGGGATAAACCAATTTCTAGTACTGCGAAGAAGAACATATAAAAAAAATTAAGCTTTATGAAATGACGAAATTTTTCGGCAATTTTATACACCTTTGCCACCTGTTACCTGCGAAAGCCACGATCATCCAAACTTTATAGTGGCCGATGGTTCCTACCTCTGTTGGGGGGTATGCGCAGCGAAAGTTTCAGCTTTTATACTATGACGAAGGTCTGGCGGTCGCTGGCTCTTAGACTACTACGTGCCCTTCTCGTTTTTCTTATTCCATTATGGAGAAAATGCATGATAATCCATGCGTCGGTCCCATTTGTTCTTCTGGTTTCATTGCGTTGGAAAGTATTCTATAATCCCTGCTCATTTATTAAATGCAATTCGGTCTCGTTCTCTTTCAATATGCAAAACATATTTGGATTGACTCCAGTCGTGCAGACAATGGACTAGGAATTAGTCCCCGCGCGCGAAACATTATCAGAAAATTTCAATCAATCGTCCATGTTTGAAAAATCTGAATAACTCATTTTTTGATAAACAGAGGTCCATTGTCGATTCTGTAAAACGAAATATTTTCAAATTTTTCCCTAATCCCCTGAGTGACCTTGGAGAAGCTTTCCCGCCGCCTACTTTTTTTTCCATTTCTATAAGATTTGTTTAATCGAATAGCTGACACCTTCCTGTTCCCTTGTCGGCCATAAGCGGTTAAGAATAATACAGGCCAATTTTTACTTTAAATTACTTTTAAAAAGAAAATGTTTAATGAACTTATAGCTTAAACGAATTCCTGAGAAACAGCAGATACCGGGTGTCCCGGAACTTCGAGTACAAACTTGTAGGTGTGGTAAGTAACATCGTTAGGAAACATAATTACCCAGGAAAACGTGGGCGAAGATCGATAGGTGGCGCTGTTCGCGAACTCTCTAGGTCGGCACGTGAGGCACGGCTTCCCCATTGTCATGGCTGCTAAATTTTACCCTCTTTTCGGAAGATTATGTTCCACAACTTCCAAACAGCTTTATTTTACGATTAAAATCTGGATTCACTTAAATACCGAATTACTTTAAAAAGAAATCAGTGATAGATAATCTTCTGCAGTAAATGAAAGTAAGAAAATGATGAGAAAGAGAGAGAAGCAAAAATATCTATAAAATTTTCAGAAGAAATTCTGATTTGATTATTAGAATATCCAATTCAAAAGAAATTATTCAAACTGTATTTGTCTCGATACATTTGAAGGGCGAGTATATGTGTAATGGAAGCCATACGACAGTGTGGTTCCTATTAGATTAGTTTCTCCATCAAGCGACGTCTATAGGCTGTGGACGGTGTCGTACATCTCGGCCAAAGTGCACAATCATTTAACCTCGATATATCTTCCGAGAAATGTACGCATAACGATGCCCTGCGGTCAATCTGATATCCATTACCCACACTCCTCAGTGACGTTGACGTGTGCTGTCCGATGCTCTGATATGATATTGGTTGAGTCTACTGGATCCAGAGACCCTTTGTATACCGTCTGCGTTCTGTAGTAGTAGTGCTGCGTAAATGGCTGAACGGCGATTGTCTGTTTTGGGGGTAAATTCAGAGATGACTCAAGGTTTACTGGGTTTGTTTGTCCGCTGTAACGCGTTAAAATAAGGTGCATTTGGAATGCAAAAATATATGCAGGTTTTTAGGTGCTAGAAAAAGATAAATTATGTCAAAGGAACTATTTATAATACACTTATTCATTACTAGTATTTTTAAATTAGTGGCATTTTCGTTTACATTTTTAATTTATATTAGTGATGAATTATAATATCCTAGTTAAAGCAATCACAAATCAAAGTATGTATCCATTTTATTTCCGTTAGACTTATTATATAGGAAAATGGGATAAAAGGACAAATTTAATCTTCGAACATTTTTTGTGCATCCATTAAGTTGTTTAAAAGCCTGAAACTCACAGAAAGACTTCCTTCAAGCTTGATAATCCATTAAAAAAAAATTGAAACACCAATTCTTAGAAGATGGTAAATCATCCCAACAAAAAATTAATATTTGCCATATTTACATTAGGTGAGTTAAGTTGACTAACTGGGTTATCACACTATCGCAAAATCCAAGCAACTTTCTGCTGGAACAATTTTTCTGACAGGCATTTTAGGCGGGCTTCTAGTTAAGGGTAAGGTTGTAAAAGTGAATAAACTTTCTCCGACGTCTAATTGTCATCGCATGTTTCGTTATCGCTGATTTGTCGTTTAGGTTGTATCGTTACTCAACATCTAGCATAACCCGTTGGTATAGTAACATCGGATCGGCGAGGATTTTTTAATGATTGTGATACTGAAATTTATTCATTTATCAAAATAATGACAGTCATGAAGGGCGAGTATGTGTAATGGAAGACGCTGCGAGTATGTGTATGGACGGCGAGTATGTGTAATGGAAATAATGACAAGTCATGATTCATTCGTCAATGGAATCGTCTTCAAAGTTCCTCACTCCACTTGCTCGCCGCCATACTTTCATCACTTTGAGCCAAGTTTCGAATCGCAGTCGATGACGTAGCAGGAAGAAGTACTCTGATTGGCCTAAATTTCGGCAGAATCGTTTTTTTTTTTGTTTGTTCTGAAAGCAAAAATTTGAATATTACCGTCATTAAGGTAGTGAGAGAAAATCGGTCAAAAAAAACGTTTGACAAGAAAGTTGCTCGGATTTCAAAATAGTGCGATAACCCTAGAAATGCGGTGGAAAGCTGGCGGAAAGATGACGCTGTAAATCAAACTGCAAAAAGGATTATTTTCAAATATGCAGAAAGATAATTTCGCCAAGGTACTTAAGTGAAAAAGACAGAAATAACACTAAAATGACAAATTATGCATAATGGAGCAAAATCTTATAGAATCAGATCCAAAAGGAAAAATAAAACATAAATAAGACTTTTCATTAGCAAACATCGTATTTACAGGGTCTGTCCTTTATTTCATTATTATATCAGCCGGAACATTTTGCGTGTACACAAGATTTGCACAGGTACTATAGTATTGCGTAGGATAGGGAATCTTCATCATCTTTTATCTCACATCTTTATTTTTAATTTAAACTTAGTTATCAGTGTCCTAACTTATCATAAATAAACTATAATACACATGATTATTGACGTTCCAAGTTGTGTTTTGAGAGTAATTTATCGAGGAGAAAAAGTAACCTTGAGTAATCAGGTAATCCCTAATAGCACGTGAACTAAATGTGAAGTCACTGCGACGTGCAAGACAGTCACGGGGCGTCGCTAATGAGACACAAATAAGTTGCCTTGACTATCTAATGTCCTTCTGCGGCAACGTCCCAACGTGACGTCACCATTGACCGACCACGTGAGCGACGTTACAGCGTCGTCACATTCACAGCCCTGTGACTTAAATGCTCAATTGATTTAAAACTGAAAAAAACTATTTTTTTTTTTTGAGAAATTCGCAAAAATTACTTAAAATTCACAAAATCATACAAAAAGGAGCAAGAAGGTAGCAATATCGCAAAGTCATAAAATTTCGTCGCATGGTGCTTTCAAAAGTAGCAAAAGAATTTGAAAAGTTGAGGATCTGGCGAGACGTCACAAACGATCCGTCACGTTGACGACACGATAGAAATTACAAGCTATTGTCCCTGGCAAGTCACACTGTGACTTCGAGTTGACGCCACTTAGGGTCGCCAGTGTGACTGCGACCAACGTGACTCACATGGACGTCACGGCGACCTCATTGTGACGATCCGTGATATTAGGGATTATTGGTGAAGTGAAGTCCAAAATTTACAAACACAGAGTCTCCACTATTCACAAAAATGAACTCAACTTGAATTACTTGTGGCTGTCTTTATAAGCCAATACTACAGCTTTATGAATTTCCCTGACTGGTACTGTTATCTTCGACTGCGCTGGAGAAATACGGACATCATCCTCTTACCCTACTTCAAAACTCATTTCGGAAGATAAATGTTTGTTCCATTTGTAGTTTTAAAAATATGAGCCTATTCTGCGCTTTGCCGACAGCCTGTTAAAATCCATCACATTTATCAAAGGGTGCTCAAATCAGTATAAATTTACAGATAGGGTATTAGATGCATAATTAAGCAACTCATAAAACTTTCTTGAGTTGCACAATCCGAAAACTGTAAAACTGCATGAAGACTTCACGAATGTCTGCATTTTACGGGACGTTATTCCATTTTCAGAAACAGAAATTGATTCATATCTACGTAGAAATTAGTCTTGCTTCTAATATTGAGTTGCATAATTAAACAATTCATAAAACTTTTTTGAGTTGCACAATCCGAAAACTGTAAAACTGCATGAAGACTTCACGAATGTCTGCATTTTACGGGACGTTATTCCATTTTCAGAAACAGAAATTGATTCATATCTACGTAGAGAAATTAGTCTTGCTTCTAATATTCTATTGAGTTGCGCAACCGCTGGAACTCAAAACCGTGACTATCTCTGGTCGAAATATTTTACCGGACATCCCCGGAATGAATTGCTTTACGTACAGTAGTAATGAATAAACAGCACCCGTTTGACAACTCATTAAGGTATAGAGTATTACATATGCTTAAACGCTGCCTGTGATAAACTGAAACAACATAGCCCGCACTATGCATTTAAGGATAATAAGATAGTAGCAATTACCAGTCAAAGGTGAATGCGTAGAGCATGTAGGATGTAACGTCGAAGTGTACGTGTATAGAGGTGGGCGGAGTCGTCCATGGTTTGCACTGTGACATTCGTAAGTGAATGGATTTAACTCTCGTGTAAGGGAATACAGTATATAACGAGCTTTCTATGATGATCTGTGTACATGTTTTGAGCTTTTGTGTTAAATGTTGACATTAGAACACAGCTAATACGCATGTACGAAAGTATTTCATATATAAAAAAATCTGGAGTGACTTCACTTGACTTTCCGAACATTTACGATTAAGATCATTACCAAGCATTTAAATAAATTTTAATCCATGACTAATTCAAACATATATACCAAATTCAAGCTCAATCGAATGCACCGTTTAAGCTCTTGCGCATTTTCAAGAATTTCCCCCCATAGGCTATAATGTAAAAGAAATCTTTGTCGTAGCCCTGTAGAAAAACTATAAGTCCTATACACATCAAAATCAATACCGGTCTTATGATGGTGGTTTATAACATATATACCCAATTTGAGCTCAATCGAATGTACCGTTTAAACGCTAGCGCACTTTCAAGAATTTCCCCCATAGGCCATAATGTACAAGAAATCTTTGTCGTAGCCCTGTAGAAAAACTATAAGTCCTATACACACCAAAATCAATACCGGTCTTGCGACGGTGGTTTATAACATATATACCCAATTTGAGCTCAATCGAGTGCCCCGTTTAGGAGCTATCGTGTTCACTCACATACACACAAACACACACACACACACACACACACACACACACACATCTCGTAAAAATAGCATAAATTAATTCAGAAGACCCCAAAACGTGTAAATATACCATAATCTCGAAGCCGAATTTTTTCATGATTACAATACTTTCCTTACATGATACATGTTCGGAAAATAAAAAGGTACTAAAATTCAGTGATGTGTCTCTCTAAAAAAAAATACAGCACAAATTAAAAAAAAACGGCTTTACTTGTATTGTTGTAGTAGTTTTTTTTTTTTTTTTTAGCTGCAGCATAACGTAACACGTAACTACAAGTTGCCGTAGCACAACATGCGGTAACATGTGATGTAAGTTCTTCAGTGTATCTCTTAAAAAGCATACTTTATTTATTGGATAATTTGTTTGGTTTTTAATACTGAGCAATCATTTTGTGCAGTATAACAAATTAAGATTGCAAAATCACTACGTCATTAAAAATTTTGACCGTCGGCACTCATTACTATCGATTCATATCGATACCAATTAATCGACAATCTTCATCTGAATGTCATTCAACACACGAATATTAATAAAAATTTTAGAATTTCTTGTCTTTTGTCTAATTGTTAGATTCTGGGTGCTATTAATCTCATGCCAGGATCAGTGGGTTAGAGCATTTTGTAAATGTAGAGAAAGACAAATAGGGCCCAAGTATGATTTATGATGCACTTTCCAACACAATGAAAGTTTGATGCACTTTCCAACATAATGAAAGAACAAAAACGACGGAGGTCGGCACATAAATTATGATGCACTTTTCAATAAACGAAACAAGAACGACAAACGGCACCCACAAATGGATTACGAAGAAATTCCCAACAAAATGAAACCAGAAAACTAAATGGGGACGGCATATGAATTATGATGTATTTTCCGATATAATGAAACATGAAAAAAGTAAGGCCCATGCATGAATTACGATACACTTCCCAACATGATGAAAGTCAGAAAATCAAATAAAACCATCGCATGAATTATGATACATTTTCGGGCAGAATGAAAAAATATAAGAAAATAACAGTGAGTAAAAGCGATTTTCAGACATTTTTTTTTAAAACTATATTGCCATTCAGAAAAAGAATCTGGATTATTTTAAAATGTTATTTTTATTCAAAACAACAAATTATATTTTTATTTAACCATTATGATAATTTTTTAATGAATTAATTTCTAACAATACAACATAAAATGTGAAAACATTGTAGGTATCATCTCTGCAAGATAAGTGAAGTACATTAAAGACGCTGCAAAACTACAGCATGTTAATCACAATGCATTGTAGAATTTTCCGAAACTTCAAAAACCGTGAACGACAAAAATTTCGGCTAAATAAATTGAATTGTTCAGACACTGAAATATTTCTGTTCTTCATACAAAAGTACTTGCGCAATGCATCAAGTACATCGCAATGCATTAAGCTTGATAAATATTTATAAGATGAAGTGCGCGTTTCCGATGAAGATAAAAATTTATCATTAATCAGTTTCCTTTTTACTTTAGAAATTTTTGTGATAAATTCATAACAATATTTCTTTAAAAATTGGCAAAGGTTATTAAAATGTACCACTGTAACATTCTTATTAAATATTTACTCAGTACTTGGAACAAATTTTCTAAGAATTATCAACATTTTCCTAATATTAACTACCCCCAAAAAATCTTATAACGTTATTCGGAAACAGATATACAAGGTGTATTAGAGTGCTCTGAGCATTTTGCGATGGAAAGAAATAACTGTTGGTATTCGAAAATCTCGAGTTTCCATACCTGTAACCGTAATCGTGAGCGCCACTTTGATGCCATTCACAGAATCTCCACCCCATGCCTCTCAATCACTATACAGGGTGAATTTGACATAATCTGCCAAACGAAAAGGGATGAAAGAATAGCCTATGTGGAGCAAAAAGCACCCTAGAAACCCTGTCCTATCTCTAACAGTTTCCGAGTTATGGTCGATAGAAGGAAATTATGTTTTTTTGTTGTACCGTCTGAAAAAACCCAAATTTGTGAAGTTTCTGAAAGACCTACAAGCAAAATAAGCCCATATTTAGAAAGAGCAGAAAAAATCCTATAGGTTGGCATCCTTTACATCAGGATATCTCGAATTTATGAGGAAGTACAAGCGCTGAAACATTGGCGAAATTAAAAATCGACTTGTAGCCAAAAACTGTAACAGGCGATTCCGCAAACATACTTCTAGCTACAAGCAGTTAAATGTCCCCAAAACTGGTCCATTCCACAAGATTTAAAATGATCCCACAGTAAAGCATATTGGTGTTCTAGCTCAGGATCTAGATTCTGTTTGCAATACATGACCGAAATTGGCGTTCGTCTTAAACGGCATTCGACGAAGTTCGCCAAACGAATACCAGATGTTAAGTAAGTTAAACGTATACAAATCTGTTACTAACTACATAATGCATAGTATGTGTTTTCATCATACTAGTAGATGTGAGATACGCATTGGTAATTTCTTTGCGGAAGAGGTCGGAAAGGTCATATTTCTTTTGTTTCCCTCGTTGTATTTCTAAACTTAATAAAATGATACTTTTCTTTTTTGGCTTTATATCTTTCGTCTTTGCATCTGACAAAACAGCACGTTCAAGCCGGACATGATATTAAAAACAGGCTAGACCATGGCACCTCGCGAATCTCTTTATTCGATGAACGCTGATTTCGGTGATGCATTGCAAGCACAAAATTACATTTCTCCTGATCTAGAACACCGATATGCTTTATTGTGGGCTCATTTTAAAGCTTATAGAATGGACAAGTTTTTGCGACATTTGACTGCTTGTAGCTAGACGGATGTTTGCGGAATCGCCTGTTACAGTTTTTTGGCTACAATTCGATTTTTAATTTCGCCAATGTTTCAGCGCTTGTAGCTCCTCATACAATAAAGACATCGTGATGTAAACGGTGCCAACCTATTGGATTTTTTCTGCCCTTTCTAAATATGTGTTTATGTTGCACGTAGGTCTTCCAGAAACTTCAAAAATTTGAGTTTTTTCAGACGCGGTATAACAAAAACATAATTTCCTTCAATCCACCATAACTCGGAAATGGTTAGATATAGGACAGGGTCTCCATGGTGTTTTATGCTCCACAGGGGCAGTTCTGTCACCCCTTTACGTTTGGCAGATTGTGTGAAATTCCCCCCTCTATATCTGAAATTTCATCTCGATCGGTCCCTAGTGGGGGACATATATAGGGAAAGTATTTTTTATGGCCGCCCTGTATTCTGAAACAATGTAACGGTGTTACTTGGTTCTCACATTCACCTTGAGTCGTATTCCATGCGTTTACTGGGCCTATAGTAATTTTGTTTCGTAACATAAGACAGACATAATTTTCTAAACGTAAACAATCGAAATAAATCACACATGGAGTAGATAGAGTTAATCATTATGAAAAAAATCTACGCAGGTTGAATCGCAGTTATTAAGACGGGTGCTGAAAATTAGAAAAAAAAAATCTGGAGTGACTCCACTCGACTTTCCGAACACTTACGGTTAAGATCATTACCAAGCACTTAAATAAATTTTAATCGATGAATAATTCAAACATATATACCAAATTGAAACTCAATCGAATGCACCGTTTAAACGCTTGCGCACTTTCAAGAATTTCTCCCCATATGCCATTATGTCATAACATAAAAGAAAGTTTTGTCGTAGCCCTGTAGGAGAACTATAAGTCCTATACACACCAAAATCAATACCGGTCTTAGGATGGTGGTTTATAACATGTATACCGAATTTGAGCTCAATCGAATGTATCGTTTAAACGCTAGCGCACTTTCAAGAAATTCCCCCCATAGGCCATAATGTAAAAGAAATCTTTGTCGTAGCCCTGTAGAAAAACTATAAGTCCTATACACACCAAAATCAATACCGGTCTTGCAACGGTGGTTTATAACATGTATACCCAATTTGAGCTCAATCGAATCTACCGTTTAAACGCTAGCGCACTTTCAAGAAATTCCCCCCATAGGCCATAATGTAAAAGAAAATTTTGTCGTAGCCCTGTAGAAAAACTATAAGTCCTATGCACACCAAAATCAATACCGGTCTTGCGACGGTGGTTTATGACATATATATTCAATTTGAGCTCAATCGAATGCTCCGTTCAGGAGCTATCGTGTTCACTCACATACACACAAACACACATACACACACACACACACACACATACACACATACATACATACATCTCGTAAAAATAGCATAAATGGATTCTGAAGCCCTCAAAACGTGTAAAAACACCAAAATCTCGAAGTCGAATTTTTTCATGATTACAATACTTTCCTTACATGGTACATGTTCGGAAAGTAAAAATATAGCACAGTCAAAACTTACTGGTCAAATGAAAAAAAAAAAAAAAAAAACAACTTTGGAAAATCCACTGCAAGTGGGTGACGTTGTAAAACTACAATAGCATTTGGATAAGTGAAAATGAAAAGTATTATGTGACTGTTTGAGCAATATTCTCAAAAAGGCTGGTGAATTATGAGGGCTGCGCCTACTTCCCCTGTAGCCAACTAACCCCGGTGTCCCCTATTCAAGTCAATTTGAGATTTATTTCGTGAAAATCTGGAAATAATATGCAAGCTTTTGTATTCATATATACGTTTTTCAGCACTTCGTGAGACAGACAAAAATATTTTAATATTTTAACAGATTGCCAAGTCCTTTTTTACTGCAAAAACCCTTTGTTATACTTAGCGTTTTTATGCATGCTTATAAATTGAAAGCCTACTGATAAACAAACTGAAATAATTTTACAAAAAAATCATAATTGTTTTTATTATTTTTTACTTATAACATTTTATTCGTTCATGTATTTTTCGCCATTAATCATTAAGCTTGTTTTTCTTACAAGACGATTTTCTGTAAACTTAAGAAAAAAAATGTTCGAATACCAAAAAGCTATTTTATAAGATAATGAAAGCATCAGATTAGCCTTTTAGATTTCAGTTAAAGTCAACTATATATTTTTGGCAAAGTAACATATTACAGAAGAATTTTTATTTTTTAAATTTCGTTCTGAGAGTCTAGCAAAACATAATGCTTAAGAAATTTTAGTACATTAAGATTTATGGAAAATTTCTTTAATAAAGCCTCTGTGTAGATCATTAGTTTCAACTTTTCCTTCCAAAACTTACTTTTATGTTAACTAAAGGATTAACTATTATATTTGCTTAAAAACCTCTCTTACTACAAGGGGAATAGCGGGTTGCTTTGTGAAACTACAAGAAAAGATAAATTAATGAATCAAAATCTTCTACGAATAATTTTAGAAAAATGAGTCTAAGTTATGCTTTCAAAGTGAATATTTTTTGCATTAAATTTCTTATTTTGAAATTTCCTTTGGAGATAACAAGGCTATTTCATTTTATCAAGACAGTTGTATTTTTTGTATTTTCCAAATTTAGAAACACGCTTGTCATAATTTCCAGTTGAACATAAAGGAATAGTTAATTTTTTTCTTTCAAAAAATGATACAACTTTAAATCAACTTTTGAAAAAATTTAGTAGAGACTTCTCAACAAATGAATTCACATACCGACTCGACACGCAATTCTTCACTGTGCGTATTACAATACTGAAAATAAAAGTGAAGTCCACTATTTATTACCTGCACAGAGTTACAGCATAAAATAAAACATGAATTAATATCGTGTACTGAAAAAATAACCTGCCACGTGTCCTTTGCATTAGAAACGAAAGATAATAATTGATAACGAAAAATAATAATTCATAAACGAAAAATAATAATTCATAAACACAGCCTCGTCAAAGAAGAAAAGGTTCCATAAAGTGATAAAATATATAAAATAAAGTGATAAAATATATAAAAATATTTTGTCTGGCAAGGATCATGAAGCTAAATGGCTAACTTAAGGGATTTTAGGGTTGAAACGCAAATATACACTTATTTTAGACCCTTGCGGTTTTACATTTTATGATCAAAATGACAGTCACAACAAAATGAAATTTTTTTGTATAATAATGCAGCATAACACACAAAATTTCAGACAAAACTCCATTACCTTTCACAGATGTTTCAAATTTTTAAATTTAATTTTTACTATATATATATATATATATATATATATTCGATAGTATGGTTCACTATCCGTAAGATAAGCCAATTTAAAATACACATATAAAAAAAATTTTTGCTGCAAAATAAAGTAAAATATGTATTTTATAGAATGAATTAATATTTAAGAAAAAGTTTTTAATTTAGAATTTTAAAATGAATTTTAAATTTAAATTTGAAAAAAGATCCTACATTTCCCCTCATATTTCTGTTAAAAATTTCAAAAGGTTTTCTCTCTCATTTTTAATATTAATTCATTGTATAGACACTGATACCAGTTATAACTATACAAAATTCCGTGAGAAATAGTGTAATAACGATTTTTTGTAATAACGAAGTGTAATAAAATAAATAAAATAATAAGATCATGATTATTAATTCCCGTAAAATGTACACAAGCCCCGTCAACTAAAAATTACCAGTATTTACTTTGTATTATTTCAAAATTTATTTCAAATTATTTCAGAATTTGTTTGCTCAACGTTGTCTCAAATGCTTTAAAGGATCTCATCTCAGAAGATCAAGGAATGACGTCTCATTCACTCACTGTTACGGTGGAGTGTTATGGGTAATGGTCAGTGAATCGGCCGCTGTGCCTTCATTATGCATAATTTTCTCGGACGAAGAGAGTCCAATAATTCCCCGCTTTGACGAGGTGCATGACGTGTACGGTAATAAACGTCGCTTGAAGTTATAGAAACATATGGATGAATCTTTATTTTTGCTTTCCTCTTCTTAACCATTAACCCATTTGTGCCTGGATATTTTTGCGACTTTCTTCGATTTTTACTGATAACAGAAATAATAGATAAATTTCTGATGTCAACTTCTTGAACAAGGAATGATTTATTTTAAAGTCATTTTGCATAAAAATCGAAATATCAACATCCTACTTCGTCATGTTAAAATATTGTGCGGAGTTGAGGCTCAATACTCATGAATAAAGGCTAGGAAAAATAAATAACGTTTTCGACTAATAGCGAAAATGCCGTCCCAAAAAAGGGAATTTCAACCCATTTATGCCTAGTCTCCCTTTTTTGGGACGGCATTTGCACTATTAGTCGAAAACGTTATTTATTTTTCCTAGCCTTTATTCATGAGTATTGAGCCTCAACTCTACAAAATATTTTAACATGACACAGTAGGATGTTGATATTTCGATTTTTATGCATAATGATTTTAAAAGAAATCATCCCTTGTTCAAGAAGTTGACATCAGAAATTTATCTATTTCTTCTGTTATCAGTAAAAATCGAAGAAAGTCGCAAAAATATCCAGGCACAAATGGGTTTAAGCACATTCGCTTCCGATCCCTGGATAGCGCGTGATTGTCGCGAGTGTAAGCTAAATTTCCTATATCGGTTTTATGATTAACTGATAAATTTTTCGAAAAATAGGTAGTTAGAAAGATATATGTAATATCTGTTGTTCAGGATATGAAGCATTTATTCTTAAAAACTATTAGTTGGACAAATATACTTGCATTTGTATGTGTAATTTTACAATCAACTGCTTCTATTTGAATAAAATCAATAATTACTCAATCGAATAGAATGTATTCGAGATTTTTACTTTTCGAATAGTGTTCTTGATTTCTAATAAAATATTGTTCGCAGTTTCTGTAAGAATATTATTCCAATGGTATTTGTAATTTCGAATGCAGTATGCTATTTGAATGTTGTATGTTGGGCGATCTAATGGATTTTTAAAAATAGGTTGACTGAAATGAATTGATTATTGAACATTTTAGAATTTAATTCTAATAAGAGATTTAAAATGTGTATAAGACTTTTATGAACGTATGGGCAGTCATTATTACCCCTAACAAAGACACCGCAAACACCAAAGTTCATGTCTTGTATCGAATCCGGACCCAAGGTATGATAGAATGGCGCTTTAGCCACTACAACCTATGGATAGCCTAAATTCCGAGGTAATCTACCAATAATAATTGCCGTATTGATACGGCGGCACAGCCAGCTGTCGTCAAAAAAGGGTCTCTAGATACTGACACGCGATGGACGTTTCGATCGTCCGCCATCTTGCTGTATAGTTAAGTTGAGCGATGGCAACGGCTGCCCTTTTTTCAGCATTGGACAATCTATCCAGCTGTTCTCGCATTCTTCCATTTTTCAGCAGATATCAGTGGTGTTAAAAAGAATCGTGACCATTTTTTTTTACGGGAAAGGACGTGCTAAAAAGTAAAGAATTCTCGTGGAGCTATGTCACCCGCAACTATTTTTATAAAAATCCAATCTATTCTTCGTGACTGGCAACCGTCAAAACGTCAGAGTTGGGTGTTCCCAGAGCGGGAACACTGCGCGTTAAAGGGTTTAAATAAATCAACACAGTTGTCCAATGTTTCTCGTTTACAAGATATGGCCTTAAATGAATCCCAATGTATAAACATCATGAGTAGTGTTCTACGTAGAGGAAATTTCATGGATTGTGTCACCCGGATGTCCCTAAACTACATTTTAATGCTAATGGGTCTTTGTAAGCGGTTTCAAGTCATATTTAATGGTGCAGTTTGACAAAATGCCATCCATCCATTACCACTGCCCAGCAGTATAATCTACAAGGCCATGCCATTAGTTCATCTTTAAATGATATTTAATCCATCTTTCGTCTAGCGATGGACTCATTTTGGAAATTTATCGCCAATTAATGTTTAAGTACACATAATGAAGCAAGTTGTAAAATTCACTAATAGATTATGAAAATGCAAGATTTGCATCATTAAGAAAGGTAAAGATGCAAATTGAAATAAAAATTTTGACCACGAAGATTGCGTTGTTTTCAAAAACCTTTGGTATTTGTTCATAATGTCGATAATGACGCAACAATTTGTATTACATTAGTATTCGAAATAACCGTGTTGTATTTTTATATCTCTAATAGTTTTCGTGATTCAATATTAAATATATGAGCCGCCCAAATGGCAGGCCTCTCAATTTTTCCTCGTTTTTTAAAATACCTACCTCTATAAATAATAGAGTAAAATGTTCTGCTTCTTCATTAGTTGTTAAATGTTCTTTTAGATGTTAAGGTTTCGTCTATCACACCATTAAAATACCATCTTAAATTTATTTCAAAAGATCACTTTTATCTATTTTTAATTAGTTAATACTTTGAAATAGGCAGTCACTTTCAATAAGAAGTACAGACAATCGTATATTTGAGAGTGGTTAAGCATTCATGAGACTCAAAATGCTATGAAATTTGCTAAGTACTAACAAATGAGAGGGGTGCTTATAGATCTACGAAAATTCTAATAGTGGTACGTTCCGACAATTTTAACTTTCTGTGTAATTTTGTAATAATTTTAAGCCATATTTGAATCAATTAATTCTGCTGCAGACTAAAGAACCTTTTTTGGTTTCCTAATAAAAATGTTAAGGAAAAATGCTCTCCAAACTTTATTTATTTCTCTTCACACAGAAGAAAAAAAGTCTAAGTAATAAATGACCCTGGTGTTGGACATCTTATTTATTTATTTGTTTAACCAGCATTCTCGAAAGAGACAATATCCCCTTAACTAAAGAGCTCTAGACAAAAGTATTTTTTTCGCTCTCTCTTGGGCAGACTGTAACATCTGCTTGCAATGGCATGAAAAATTTTGTTTCTGAAAAAGTGTGTTTCCAGACTAAACGTCCTAGGCACCCCTGCAGAGATGCAAGGTTTTTTTTTTTTCTTTTTCAATAAAATTTTTCAACGCATGAAAAATTATCCCAATTTAAAAAGTGGCTGTTCAACGAATAATGGAAAAAAATTGCTGTGCTTATTGTTACTGTGTGTTAGTATGGATTATATTTGAGGATCAATAACCGTCATCTAGAAGAGAAGCTTAAATACAGTAGTAAATAATTAAAAAATGTATATAAATCAAGCCAGAGCCACATTGATTATGAAAAGTTTTCTGGAATAAAATTTTTTCTCTCATACACTATAAGCTCTAGAAGGTAGAGGTCCTCTAAGAGGTCCACACATGTGAACTTTTTTGTTTCGTCTGCTAACCCTTTTAGGCGCAACCCTTTTCCAATGCTGAAAAAAGGGCAGCCGTTGCCATCGCTCGACTTAACTACCAGCAAGATGGCGGACGATCGAAACGTTCATCGCGTGCCACAGATCTAGAGACCTTTTTTGACGACAGCTGGCTGTGCCGCACAGCCAGCTGCGTCAAAAAAGGGTTCTCTAGATCTGTGGCACGCGATGAACGTTTCGATCGTCCGCCGTCTTGCTGGTAGTTAAGTCGAGCGATGGCAACGGCTGCCCTTTTTTCAGCATTGGGCAATCTATCCAGCTGTTCTCGCATTCTTCCATTTTTCAGCAGATGTCAGTGCTGTTAAAAATAATCGTGACCATTTTTTTACGGGAAAGGACGTGCTAAAAAGTAAAGGATTCTCGTGGAGCTATGTCACCCGACTATTTTAAAGAAATCCAATCTATTGTTCGTCACTGGCAACAGTCAAACGTCCGAAGTGTGGTGTTTTCCGAGCGGGAACATCGCGCGTTGAAGGGTTAAAATAAATCAACACAGTTGTCCAATGTTTCTCGTTTACAACATATGGCCGTAAATGAATCTCACAACGTACAAAACATCATGAGTAGGTATCTACTAAGGAAATTTCATGGATTGTGACCCCGGATGTCCCTAAACTACATTTTAATGCTAATGGGTCTTTGTAAGCGGTTTCAAGTCATATTTAATGGTGCAGTTTGACAAAATGCCATCCATCCATTACCACTGTCCAGCAGTATAATCTACAAGGCCATGCCATTAGTTCATCTTTTAATGATATTTAATCCATCTTTCGCGATGGACTCATTTTGGAAATTTATCGCCAATTAATGTTTAAGTACATGTAATGAAGCTAGATGTAAAATTCACTAATAGATTACGAAAATGCAAGCTTTTGCATTATTGAGAAAGGCGAAGATGTAAATTGAAATAAACATTTTAATCTCGAAGATTGTGTTGTTTTCTAAAGCGTTGGTATTTGTTCATAATGTCGATAATGACGCACCAATTTGTATTACATTACTATTTGAAATAACTGTGCTGTATTTTTATAAAAAAATATCTCTTAAGATTGATTCAGCATTAAACACATGAGCCTTCCAAATGGTTCAGTGGCTTAAGAACCACTTTATCACGCGTTGGGTTCGGGTTTGAATCGTGGTATGAGCATGTATGTTAACCCTTTAACGCGCAGTGTTCTCGCTCTTGGAACACCAAACTCTGACGTTTTGACTGTTGCCAGTCACGAAGAATAGATTGGATTTCTATAAAAATAGTTGCGGGTGACATAGCTCCATGAGAATCCTTTACTTTTTAGCACGTCGTTTCCCGTAAAAAAATGGTCACGATTCTTTTTAACAGCACTGACATCTGCTGAAAAATGGTAGAATGCGAGAACAGCTGGTTCTCTCTTAAAAATTTAGAGTGACATTGTCACTCTTACAAAAAGTCACCGGCAAATGATCCCAGATAGAGTGAGATAAGAGTGAGAAAACTGCATTATGACTCTTCGTCGATAGGATTCTGTCACCCTAACTGCAAGAGTGAGACAATGTCACTCTTAGAGTAAGGGTGAAGGCGCTATCTGCTCACTCTAGCAAGAGAGTCACCACATTTCCCATGATGCGTTCACTTCAGCAGGAGTGAGTGCGTTGCTTCCAACTCAAACGACGCCATATTGGAATTGGACTGCAGTTGCGAAGTACCAACTGCATACAAGTAATGGAATACTTTTAGCTAACACAAGTAAGTAAAACCTTATAACTTTTCAATTATTGTAAATGTTATTTAAAATTTGATAATTCACAACATATAAGATACATTGATTCAGTGTCGGATCCATTAGGACTCCAGCTCTTCCGACAGACATTGCTTTGGTTAGGGTTAACATTTTGCTTTACTATACATTTTGTTTTTAAGACTTAAACAAGCCTGCTTCTTTTAATTTTATACCCTTCCGAGAAATTGATCTTTGGATCCGCCTCTATACTTGATCGTAGTATGTTATTTATGCTTATATAGCTGAAATCTTGCATTCGTTTTTTGTTTCTGTATATAATATTTGAGCATGTTTTGATGCGTGTTTGTAAATCGGTGGTGCAGTCAGGATTTTATTTCGGGGGTGGAGAGGCTCTAACCTGTGTATCAAATTGTAAGCAAGCGGTTTTCAACTGTAGCCTCAGTATCAAATTTTAAACTAATTAAACGGGTTCAGATTTTGTAAG